>NEWO01000248.1:288722-309317 GCA_003013225.1 Phalaenopsis aphrodite | reverse complement strand
TATATATATATATATATATACATATATACATATATTATTGTCATGGACCAAAAGTTCCACCTCAACTAGGTGTAGGACCGAAAAACAGTATTTAAGTCTCGGGTTGTCCACCACTCCTAAGAGCTCTTTTGCGAGGTGACATTAAGCTCTGAATATAGAGCCAACAACTATATAGCAATATATATCAATATATATATATATATATATACATACATACATATATTATTTATTATTTATTATTTTGCATGCCATAACAAATCTATCTTATATGAGAGATCTTCATTACGTATAATACATCAAGTTCAATGCCTCGTTAATTGAGGGTCGAGGAAGAACATAATGTATTAAATCGCTCTTAATCAATTGGAGCCATTGTTGGAGTTAACTGCTCTTAAAATTTACTCAAACATGATTGAAGGAGGAATATTTACTTACGGAGAACAGAGAATGAGAGTTGCTCTCCATGCGCCCAATAACCACTCAATAACTTTGGTGAAGATTATTAGAGGGTTATTTCGGCGTTATTTGGAGTCAATACCCTCCACGGTTACACTTTCAAATTTTACGGTTACACTTTCACATTTTCTCCGGTGTTAGTGTATTGACTCCAAATAACGCCGAAATAACTCTGCAATAACCCCCAATAACCTTCACAGAGGTTATTGAGGGGTTTATGGGAGGGGATCACGCACGGAGTGTTCTCCGTACGTAAATATTTCTCTGATTGAAGGCACCATGGTTCATAAGTTAAAAATCACACGAAGATTTTTTCCAAATTGGCTAGATCTAATACAACTTATCAGATAGTGTAGATCAAAGTAGATCAAAGATCACATTCTTTAAACAGCAAGCCTTGAAATCAAGATTCAATAAGCCATACGCTATTTGCTCTATATTATCTATATGGTGAGCCAATATGGATGAATAATAAGCTAACTCAGCTTAACTCAAGTAGCCTAATATTTTCGTTGAATCACTGTGCTTCTTTGCAGCTCAATTGTTAGGTTTTCGAAATTTCATCCCATCCTATTCAGCCGTGCAAAGAAATGAAGTGCTTAGAGGAGTGAATTTTGCATCAGGTGCAGCAGGCATCAGGGATGAAACAGGAAATAACTTGGTACATAACTAACATTTTAAAGTTGATCATTTACATCATATAACATATCAGTTTTTAAATCCAAGGCAAAAATTCGTTGCATTTTTACACAATGCAGGGTGAACATTACTCATTCGCAGAACAAATCGAGCATTTTCGAGACGTGGTTCAGGCAATAAGAAGATTATTCCAAAGAAATGAAACTAAGCTATCTGATCATCTAAGCAAATGCATCTTTTTTGTTGGAATGGGAAGCAATGACTATCTTAACAACTACTTCATGCCCAACTACTACACAACAAGCTCTGAGTTTAGTCCCAAGACATATTCAGCTGTCCTCCTGGATGACTACTCAAGGCTGCTTAATGTAACAATCAACATTCCAAACTGTTCTGCAAAATCAAAATTTACTGAATAATCTCTAATTTAATTTAATTTTTTTTTAATATCAGCAACTGTATGACTTGGGTGCAAGAAAAGTCGCAGTCACAGGCATTGGGCAAATTGGTTGCATTCCTTATGAACTAGCAAGGCTCAGAGCACCTAAAAATAAAACTGGAAGTAGATGCAATGAGAAGATCAACAAAGCCATCAACATATTCAACACAGGACTTCTGCAGATGGTGAAAAGATTTAACAGCGCGATGGAAGATGCTAAAGTCATATATCTCAACACCTACGAAAGCTCGAAGGACCTCACTATGAATGCAATTTCATATGGTAACATATATGAATATTATCAGATTAATGTATTAGTGTATATGTTACCGTTATGTGAAATATTATCATTTATTTGTATGATGCAGGCTTCACTGTAGTTGATAAAGGGTGCTGTGGGGTGGGAAGGAACAATGGGCAGATCACTTGTTTGCCACTCCAGACCCCATGCAGCAATAGAAGCAGCCATTTGTTCTGGGATGCATTTCACCCAACAGAAGCTGCCAACCAAATCTATGCCATGAAGGCGTATAATTCGACGTTGGCTTCCGATGTGTATCCAATCAACCTAAAGCAGCTTGCAATAGCCTGAAGCTATAATTGATGCTTAACTATAAGTTCTTATTTACTTTATCTTCATTTTCATGAGAAGATTGATATATCATGCCTAGGAATCTCATTGTAACTTTCAATTTAATAGTGATAATTCACTCAGCAGCACTTCCTGTTAATCACCTCTAAAACAAAACTTGAGAGACTTCAACACTTCGTACAGCTCAAGGACATTAGCAAATAGTCCAGTTGGACACAGAAGGTTAGAGATAGAAAGCTACAAAGAAAACTGGAGAGGATAGAAATAAGGCAAGAAAGAACTAATTAAACTTAGGGATTGAGAGTTGCTAGCTGTTGTATGTTCATTGGAGAGACGATATCCGAGGTGCCACTGAAGGACTGTCTTGCCAGTATGATATTTACTGCTGATGTAGGGTGAAAGGCGTCCCAGAAGACATAGAGATCTCTGTTTAGACATGGAGGCTGCAATGGAAGGCAGCTGATCTGCCCTCTGTTTCTTCCTATTCCGCAGCAGCCACGATTGGCCACACTGAATCCTGCAACAAGAAGATCAATTCTTATTAATAGTTAGAAGTAAGGAGCTGTGAGATAGCTTATAAAACCCTTCTCCTACAATGATTTTCTTAATTCATTAATCGTAAAAAGTAGGCTTTTTGATTTTTAAAAAGAAAGAAAAAGGAAGAGAATGCAAAACTTTAAAAATGGATTCCTATTTAAATTAATTTCATGCCAGTTTCTTATTAAAAAGCTGATGCGATATTCTTATAAACTGATTGCCTAATAAAATGGTACTACAACTATAGCAATGGAGGAATCAGGAGGAGTTGGGATATAAACAAGTTGAGTGGAGTTCGTAACACCTCCAATTTGAGTTCGAGTTTGATTAATTGGGTGAGTTCGAGTTATGGATCATGAACCAAATCNATTAATTGGGTGAGTTCGAGTTATGGATCATGAACCAAATCATTATGATAGAATATAGATTTTAGGATGGAAATTTGGGCTTGGATTGATTTACAATCAAAACTACACAGTGAAAAAAGAGACCACACCGATTCAAAAAAGTCTGAAATCTAATATCGAACAAAAGTGCAGAATGAAGTAATCCCAAAAAAAACATTCCAAAATTTTATATGGAAAAGCCCGAAAATGGAAAAAATCACGAAGCCACGTCAAACCAAAAATTTCACTATGAAAGAAGAAATGTAAAGTAGTTTACACTACTCAGATCTTCCCTTGGCACCACTAAAATGTAAAGCAGTTATACTCCAAATCATCTCTTGATCGCACAAGAGAAATCATGCATTCCAAAATCTACCTCAAACTCCACTTCATAGAAAATTTCTTCAAGAATTCACCGCTCGCAAGAGTTTCGCAGAGAGGGAGAGAGTATTGTCACTGTGAATCGATGGCTTGAGAATTAAATCAAGAGAAAAACTACCACTGATGTAATCACACCGCTCCTCATCATAATCATTCCAGTGCTCTATTTCAGAACCTTGAATAAAAAAAAAAATGTAGCATAAGTATGTCGCCACTTTGCGTAACCGCGCAGTCCAACATAGCATTTCCTAATGTTGGCATGGCCACACCAATATTGTGGCACAGAGGCGTGATTTTTATATTACTGAGGTTCTCTTATCTCTGTCGATGTTGCCACTTCAGCCCAAGTGGATCAGACTCCACACTCAACAATCTCCTACTTGGTAACTGATTTAGTCTCATAACCAGTAAAACTTATAATAATTTCACTCCAACCCCAATTTTGATCACACAATGAAAATTAAATGTTTCAAAATCCACCTCTCGAACTTCACTATTCAACATAAAAGCCTTTCGAGAGTTCACTGCACATAAGGAATTTGCGAGAGAGAGAGAGAGAGAGAGAGAGAGAGAGAGAGAGAGAGAGAGATCACTTTGAATCCAGAGCTTAAGAATTGAATTGAGAGAAAAATTACCCCTACCATAATCATGACGCTCCTCATCGTGATTATTCCACCACTTTATTTTGGAATCTGGAATTGAATGAACTATGATGTAGGTATGCCGCTACTTGGAGTAATCATGTCGACGGTCATAACTACGCCAATACTACAGTGGAAATGTCAATACTCTTGTGGCACACGAGTGCCATTTTTCTGTAATTGGGGCTCCTTTGTCTGTGCCGCTACTATTACTTGAGCCCAAGAAAATCAGACTCCACAATCAATAATCTCCCACTTGATGACTGATTTACGCCCAACATCTGTCCTCTAGATCTACACCAACATCTTTATCACCTTCAGAGTTCTGTACCATAGTGTAACCCAACTTTGGTCCCAACCTATCTGGACTCCAATAAAAGTTAAATTTAGTTTCAATTTCTAGATATTCATATCTTCAGTCAATATATTTTGAAGGTTCTAAACTTGTTGTATCTTCTATAAAAATAACTGTCCATCTTTTATGATAGAGTGAATAAAATGATACCTCAATTGAATATGCTTTATCCTGACCTGAAAAATAATATTATTAATAAGAAGAATAACACTTATACTATCACTATAAATCTTTCTAATCCTCTACTCATTGCCTAGTTCTATCATAAAACTAGGTAGCCAAATCATCTCCTTACTAGTCTCAATAATAGTAATGTATTCGACTTCCCTAGTTGAAAGTATAACAATCTTTTATAACCCAAAAACCTAACTAAACCTTGTGCTCCCCAAAGTAAAGATAAGCACTTTTATACTTCTTCTAGCGTTCTAATATCTTATCAGATTTGAATCCACAAACCCCTATAAACTGATTCTTGAAATTCAAAATCAAAGTTCATTGTTGAATATTTCACTCAAATACGTGAGAATCAACTTCACTACCTCCCAATGACTTTACCTGGGATTACCCATGTAAATGTTGATCACTCTTACTACAATTGCAATATTTGTATGCATACATATCATAATGATGCCCAAAATTGTTGCAAAGTAATTGATCAATTACAGAAGTATACATATCTATCAAATAATATAAGAATAAAGAGTGTGCTTATCGATCCTACGTATAAAATTATCAAAATGTTCGAACGGACAAAATTTTAGATTACTAAACCTTTGAATCTAGTTTAAAATGTCAGCTATACAGATGTTAAAATTTTTAAATCCTAAAATGCATAAAACTAAACCATGTTTTGTTGCAGTTTTTCAGAGATAAAAATTTATACTACTGTGACACCAATCTAGTGATTTCTCGATATTGTTTTTTATGAAATCTTATGTTATTGTTGAAATTAGGGATAATCATCCTTAGCATATATCTTGGTCATAAGAAGCATTGAAAACTATATTACAATCAAAGGGGGTCTAACTATGCAATGTTTCATAAAAATCTTCTAGATCTCTATCTTGGTTGAAATTTACTATTCATAGGATATTGTGTATTAACCTACTTGCTCTTTTAAGAAACAGTTAGAAGTACAAGATCAAAAGAGATTTTAACACTATCTAGCTATATTAGATGTAAACTAAGGTTGAAAAGTTAACATATCAATATATTAAATTCAAATATAGAGAATGCATCTTGGGAACAAAATTCATAAAATAAGTTAATGATAAAATCACATGACATACATCAGAGGAGTAAGAAAACAATATTAACTATGATACATAAGAAAAAAAAAATACAAAAATTGTTATTGTGAGCATAAAAAAGAAAACTATATAAGAGGTACAAAAAACTCAATCCCAAACCAATCGGTTCTTATATTACACTGTGATCATCTCCCTCTTGCAAATGCATTCAATCTCTCCTAACAATCTCTCTAAACTCTCAACTAAAAAAATATGAAAACTTGAAAAATTGGAAGAACCCTCTTGCAAGAAGCCTAATGAGAAACCCTAGAGTAACTTCTAATAAATCTCTCTAATTTTTTTTTCTCTTTTTGTACTTATTCATTTTTATAATTCAAATAAAGATTATTATATCTAGTTGAGCATAATTTTGAGTATCTAGTCTCCCCTAATTAATAATTTCTAATCATATCTTAATATAAATCCTCAAATATTATAATTAATTAAAAAACTAACACTTAATTAAACTAGTAGAATTGAAAATTAAAAGGCTTAAAATATCACTGATTAGTTATTTATATTTATAATTAAACATTCTTAAATGTTCATGAATGATTATATTATAGGTAGAAGTGATAAAGTAAAGGCTAAATTATTAAGACATTAATTATAGTCCTCTCTTTTGATTGGTACACAATTCCTAATAAATTTTACATAATTTTATCAAAATACTAAAAATTCTACTCACGAGGCATTATACTAAGTGATGTCTATCGCTTAGTTATGTCAATTAATTTTAAGCAAGTATACATGCAAATCTTCTCCACCCTCCCTCCCAACTTATCTTCTATCATATCCATAAGAAATATTGTGAGAATAATTTAGCATGCAATAACAAGGAATCAAAATGAGAAAACATATTACAGTGAAATAATAACACATGGAGATCGACAAACGTAGCATATAACAGTGCATAAAAATAATATCATTTTACATCAAAGCACTAGCATGAAAAATTCTAATGTGATAATTTGAATCAACCTGAGTAAAGCTTCTCCAAATACTAACATGACATTTGCTAAGAAAAACAATCAAATACAGTCAAAATAAATTCAAAGAAAATTTGAAGCAAATGCAAAGCTAAAATATGCTCAAAACACACAGTAACACTTGGGTTGCCTCTGAAAAAGAGCAATTGATTTAACGTCTTTAGTCTCACTTAAGGTTAAATAAAACCTAAAATCATTTCCTTTCATTAGAATAATTTCCATTTCAGTAATCCTCGATTGATCTCATAATATTTTTTTGTTTGAGAGCTTTCACTAAATCCTCTGGTTATAGAATTTCTTCCAAATTTCCACTCTTAGTTTGATAACAGTCTTCCAAAAGGTATGTAGGATGTTGATTCAGATTATAATTCATAAGGGTGTTTTTCAAATCCAAAACTCTCCCAAATAACCCCCCTTTTTGCAGATCAATATTTACCCCACTAATTGCAAGAAATGATTCACTAAGAGCTGAGTTAGGATTTCCCTAAGCCTTTATTTGGATTCTCACTAGATGTTCTAGGCTCGTGATTTAATGCTACACAGCTACTCTTCATTCCCATGCATCATTGTTTGTGTCGACATGAGATTCTCCGCGGTTTACTTGCTCACTATGGTGAAATCAATATATAAGAAAAATGAAAGACGTAGCAAAACTAGGGATGTTTGAACCAAAACTTCCCATTCTTCAAGTGCCATCATTTTAAGCTTCTTGGTGATTCCTTATATTGACAAATCTATATTTTTTGATACATCAAATGTTTCCTTCGCATCTTTCAGATCACAAAATTTGAAACTTTGAACTTCTCAACCTTGTTTTTCGTTTCATCACTCGTTACTCTTACTCGAATCAAATGTCTTAAAAAAACCCCCCTCTCTAATACCACTTATTGGGATAGAAACTTGGGCTTCGATTGATTTACAATCAACAACCACACTATAGAAAGGAGAATCACACCAATTCGAGAAATATGGAATAAAATTTCGAATATAAACACACAACAAAGTAATCCCCCAAAACACATCAAATTTAATGTGAAAAAAATCCATGAATGAGAAAAAAAACATAGAGCCATACCACCCCAAAAGTTTTACTATGAAATGAAAAATATATAGAAATTTAAACTACACATGTATTCTCTATACACCATTGAAACTTACAACTATTATGCTCTAAATGCCCTCTTGATCATACAAGAGAAATCACACGCTCCGAAATCTACCTCTTGAATTTCATTGCTCCAAACAAAAGTTCTTTGAGATTTCACCGTGCACAAGAGATTTGAAGACAGAGAGAGAGTAGTGTCACTCTAAATCAAGGGCTTAAGAATCGAATCATGAGAAAAACTACCACTGGTGTAATCTCATTGCTCCTCAGCATAATTATTCAGCAGTCTGTTTCAGAACCTGAAATAGAAAGACTTATGGCCTAGGTATACCGCTAATTGGCGTAACCCCGTCGCCCGTCATAGCTACGCCTAATACTGGCGTGGTTGCGATAGTCTTGTGGCACATGGGCGCTCTTTTTGAGCACATTGGGTTCCTTTATCTCTACCACTGGTGCTTCAGCCCAAGTAAATTATTCTCCACACTCAACAAAAGAAATGATTATAATTCAAGTAGTTGTTGTAATAGAATAAAAAATTAAAAATAATATGAAGACACTCGAAAGTTAGATATAACTTTTATACATTAATTGCAATTTTATATTTAAACAATTAAATTCTAATATATCCTAAATGTATATTTATACTAATATTCTTTAAACGAGCAGACTTATGATCTAATGTGTCTGAGTTGGGGCTTGCTCATCCTTGCCATATTAGCTCATCACTCGCAGCTTATGGCATCAGTCATTTATCAAGTAGAGGTCGAACCGGCCCATGAACAAAGCTCATTTGTCCACAGATTTATCAATTTGATGAAATAACATTAAAAAAAAAATTATGTAAAGCAAAAATCAATATATTTACCATAATTCCTAGGATTCTCAAGTATATCCTTGAACATGCTATATATATCCATGTGTACAAACTGGGATCCTGGAAGATTTTCATTGAGATTATGCAGCATCGGCTTAAGTTTGCCGTTGAAGTTGATCACCAGATTATTAATTTCTGATGAGCAGTGGCTGCTTAAATTCTGAGAAAGAATGCATGGAATGCACCCCAACACGCCCACGTTTGCAATTATGAATCTCCGACCTCCAAGATTGTAAAGAGTCTGCATATGAAAAAAGATTAAAATTTCATGCAAGATTTACATAACATTCCATCTATTTCTATGTATTTACACATCTAACACACCTACACTTCAATTTCTACATACAGGCCACTTATTTATGCATGAAAATATGTATTCCGTGGTATGTAACATTAGCCAAAGTTGAAAAATATTCACCACTTCACTGCTGAAAATACAAAGATAGGCTACTCACTTCAAGCTGTTTAGAATAACGTTGAATTAGAAGGTCAGAAAACTGATCCCCATTGTACTGAAATCGAGTGTTGTAGTTTGGCATGAGATAGTTGTTGAGGTAATCGTTGCTTCCAAATCCAATGAAGAAAACAGAGCGTGCAATGGATTCTGCTGCCGTTTGTGCTCCGAAGAAGTTGTTGAAGTCCTCCATTGTGGACGCGAAGTTTTGGATTTGTTGGTTGAAGGGTATTAGACTCACCTGAGTTCATAACACAAGCATATGGTGGGAGTGAGTTAGTTGTTGATTGGAGTGGGGCATTTACCTACATACCATCCAATTCTTATGTATTTAAGTATCTAACATCTATACTTTGTTTGGCACACATTTTTGCCACTCAATTCTTTAGAAAAGTAAAATTCATCTTTTTTATGCATAAAAAAATGTGGTATACATGTCAAAATTGAAGTTCCTAACATTTTTCTATAATATTAGGAAATATTGGGATTTGGTTCTGCATGGTGTTGGTTGTTAGGAAGTGTGGATGAAATGGAGATCAAATTTCAGTCTAATATACTACTGATCAAAATATGCACGAGTGATCTGATAAGTTTTTGTCTAATCTTTTCAACATGTAGTCCAGCTTCAATCTTAAGAGTGGGTAAGACTATCAAATGTTAAAAAATTATATTGATTTTGGTAAGAAAATGTATAGTCAGTCTTAACTTAGCTTTGCCACAAGTAGTGTATTTGGCACAATTTTAGGGTTACATACTTCAATTTCTGACTGAAACAAAGTATTGTAGCTTACAAAATTTCTTCCACTTATGTCCAAAATGCCTGCAGCTGCAGAGGCATAGTTAACACCATTTAAAGCATTATTTATGCTGCCAGAAACTTGGGAGAATGGAGGAATGAGTGGCAGGCCAAGCAACTCACCTGCACACACCAACCACTAATTAATTAGTATGATTAAATCAACTGATACAGCTCTATTATTATTATTTTTTTAAAATTCAAACATATAATAATAATAATAATAATAATAATAATAATAAACTTGAATGTTGGATCAGATGATGCACTATACAGAGACTCGAAAAGATCAATTTTTGATAGGGATGGGTCATAGCTTTAAATGAATTGAATCTATGAGAACAGAGGTACTATGGTCGGCAGAATGCATTAACTGTCACCTACCACGTACATGCAAGAATATATACAAGGTTGATAGACTTGAATACTTGTAACATAATATTTAGATTCGTGGAGAAAAGCAACTATTTATGAAGGTAGTCAGAATTCAACATGAACAAAAGCTATTAATTTGTGCTAATTTATTTGGGGCATATTCTATGTATTGATATATCTAATTACCACCCCAATTCTTTCTATCATAGTATATATAAAATATCACTTTTTTCACTTCTAAGAAAATAGAAATACATAATGAATGTTATATTCATGTTATATTCGCATTATATCTACGTTATGTCGTCTGTAACCTCGATGTAACCTCCATATAACCTACCTGAGCTTATAAATAAGTTTCGCGCTTCTGTTTTAACATATGTAGGTTACATATAGATTATATGGAAGTTACATGGAGATTACAAAGAATATAACACAAATATAATGCCGATATAAGGTGAATAAAACTTCTATTATGTACACAGCGCTGCATACATCTTACCTATACAAATTTTTTTTCCTTCCATACATAGTAAAGATGATATATATGTAAAACTTAAAAATATAGTTGTTAGATATGTAAATACATATCAATTGACCGGTACGCATGCATGTAGATTTATTATAACATTATGTGTGGCTATTTCCTTCAATATTTTGCATGATTACTTTGAATAATTTGTAAAATATTCCATTCCATTTTATAATACTACTAACAATATAGTTAAGAAAATTTATTTTATAAATAATTGAAATTTTCATGTGACACTTAAAAAAAAATTGTAACAAAACATTGAAAATTTTCTTGCAAATCTAAACAATTTTGCACGTTTAAATAATTTTTTAAAAAATATTTAAATTCTCCAATGAAGTTGCAATTTTAAATATATTTTTTAATATTTTATTATATTATTATTTTGACATTGTTAGTATGTTGGTCTAGCATTTTTATTGTGTATGATTCATGTTAAATGAGAGCAATAATATAATTTTTAGGCATATATATGATTGCTTGTTGATAAAAATAAAGGATTTTACAATTATAATATTAAATATCAATCATAATATATACATAAAAATATATATTTTTCTTTTGGTAAATTAATATTAATGATATTTTTATGACATTTAACTCTTTGAAAGTGAAATAAAAAAAAAATTTAGATTATATATATATATATATATTTATACATCCGACAGATTATGGTGAGATTTTGTGCGCACATTCTTAAATATTGATTTTTATAATTTTTTATTTACTGCTACGTACCGATCTCATCGGCAATAGTATAGCCGTTGGCGAACCGGCCGGTCGGGCCGCCGGCGAAGTCGATGCCATAAGGAAAGTAGTTGGCCTTCGCTAAAGAAGGCAGGTTGTTATTGTTACCGTTGTCAATAAGCGAATCGCCGAACACAAACATCGCCGGAACCAATGGCCGCCGCCCACCGCCGGCTGTTTCTTGGGCCGTCGAATATGGAGCTAAAGCTTCCAGGAACATGAGAATGAAAAGCAGGAAGAGAGAAGAAGAAAACCAGGAGCATGATAAAAAGGCCATGGTTGTTAGTTTGAGCAACA
Source organism: Phalaenopsis aphrodite (assembly GCA_003013225.1). Classification (NCBI taxonomy): domain Eukaryota; kingdom Viridiplantae; phylum Streptophyta; class Magnoliopsida; order Asparagales; family Orchidaceae; genus Phalaenopsis; species Phalaenopsis aphrodite. Next base: position 297,433 of record NEWO01000248.1, on the reverse strand, counting down.
AGAGCAGAGGTGCATGGAAGAGGGAGGGAGGGATTAGATATAGAGAGGAAGGGTGGTGTGTTGGGGTTTAGTTTTAAAGTTGAGTAAATAGGTGGGAAGAAAAGCCAAAAAACTTGGTGTGATGTTCAATGAAAAATTTTCCTTTGGAGGGACAATATCATCAATAGCTATATATTAATATTGATAAGATGGAAGCTTTAATTAATGTTTGGAATATATACATGATTTTAAATATATAAATGATTTTAATTAATGAATTAAATATCACATTCCTTTAACAAATATTTTATATTATTTATGCTTGATTTAAAAGAAATGCAATGTAGTGAAAAATTTGCTAGCACTAGTATGGTTATTTCTCAACTTAACCTTCTCTATTTTTCGAACATTTTGCTACAATAGCAACAGTCATCTTTGTCACACCCTGGCCAGGTACAACTATTTAGTGGTAGCCCTCATGAATGAGCATGTCACCACCCTCAACCAACCCAATAATCTCCACTCCCTAAACATCATCTTAGTCCATAATTTTTAGGACATCGAAATTTCTATTTGGGTATTCATCTCCTTACTATTTTATTTCTTTCTTTTTGATTAGTCTCTTTATGACTTACTTTGTTATTTCATTGCAATATTAGCCCCATGAGCTTATGTGGCTCTTTCATGGTTCATTTTTTTTGATAAATATAAACATTTGTCATCCAATTTTAATTGCTAAGGGCATTTCATATTACTTTGTTAATATCAATCATGATGAAAATAACAACATGAGTTAGATCATTTATGAATGTGATCACTTGGAGATTTTGTCAAGAGAACTATATTAAAAATACTCAGAGGGAAAGGTAAGATTTAAACTTCCCCAATGTCTAATTTATGTTTTATTTTACTGGAAAAATATTGAGCTCATATTTATATAGAATCTGAAAGTCTAACTACCAAGTTTGAAAAAAAAAAGATATAAAATTATATTTCAATATTTTTATATATGATTGTGCATATTTTTGGGAATTTATTTAGGTTTTTTTTTCTATTTATTCAATTTAATGGTATTTTGTTATTTACGTAAATAATAATGATTAGCAATCACATCCTAACATTTTACTTAATTTTATTATCATTTATTATATATATTATTTGAAAATTTTTCTTCAATTTAAATTATATAATGCATCATTAAATTTTCTATTAATATATTAAGAATTTTTATTATATTAATTAATGGTAGTTATCACATATTTTATGATTTTTAACTATTTTTAGACGTTCTTACTTGAATTTTTAATGATACATTACTAACTTATCTATGATTTTATACAAAAAGAAAAATTTTAAAGCTTATTTAATTAATTTAAAAATAAATTAAATTCTATAATAGTTAATATTAATAAATAAACTATTGTTCTTACTGAATTTAAACTTAATATTCATTTCATTGGATTTATTAGATTTCCATACTTGTGATTTAATATATATGGCCTACTTTCTTAGAACAAAAAGTTCATATTTATCAATATCAAGCATTATAAAAATGTTACCTCTGGTTGAAACAACTAGTTGATTATAGCTATTTGTGAATTAATTGCAATCATAGTTATACATAATACTCACTGAGTCACCACCGATGATAATTAAATTGAGTTTATGCTACGTAATTAGATTGAGTAGAGTATTCCCCTTACCTAAAGAGTTGTATTATGAATGTTTAATTAGTCATATTAAAGTAGCAATGTTATAACCTAGCAAAGTTTGATCAGATTTGTGGGCTTATCGCTTATAGTAAAATCCTTTGATTACTCCAAGTGAAGGAATGATTGGAAGTGTCTCAATTACCCATTTAGGAGAAAACATGTTGCTGGAAGATGTTGCCACAAACTCATAGAGTGAATGAAGTGCTTATCATGGCAAGCTCTAGTGCAAATCTTACTATTATCTTTGGCTTGGAGTATATGTTGGTCAAGGGATGATTGAACATCATAAATACTAGCATATCCTTTTCCAATTGTTGTATAACTCAGATTTATTTTATGTACATATTTAATTAACTTGGTATTTATGCTTTAATATTCTTTTGATGAATGTAATTTATATCCTTATTAGCTCATTTATAATATAAATTTATTTATTTTGTTATCATATTTTTATTTGGTCATGTGTTTTTTTTTGTTGATGTTTTATAAGAAATGACTTCACTTAGCTTGTGTAGTGTAACCAACTTATACAATTATGTCTAAAATAATATAATGATGAACCATAGGTTTAATTTTTTTTTGTAAGTTCAATGATTTTAATTTGTTTATGTATTTAAATTTGTGTAAATTGTTAGTTTATTAAAAAAAAAAAAAAATATGTTGGAAATACATGTATTTATTTCACCCAAAATAATAGCTATTTTACATGTATTTAATCTAATTATATAATATCTAATGTTAATATAAACATTATGCATGTATTGCTCATTGAGTTTAATTTTAATTCCTACTTTATTTAATTTTTAATTTAGTTTTTATAATTATAATGCTACAATTATATAACCCACTTTTGATTATAATTATTGTGAAATTAATTATATCAATTTGGAACATTTTGATTTTTCATTTTAGATTACTTATTTTAGATAATGGGAGCAATGGTGTATGATAAGACCGATATTGTAGTTAAATGAAGTGACATCCACTACATGAACTTAGTAAAGAAAGGGGTCAACAGAATGATGGCATTTGAAGGAGAAATGTGTTTACAATAGGAGCTTGTTGTGGAAAGACATCGAAAGACATGATGGCATGTAAAGCATAAGAGCATCTTGTAATGAGAGCTTGCTAGGGAAGCCATCAACAGGAGCACAATGTGTGATGGAGTGCTTCATGACCATAACTCTCTTGTGAGTCAACATATTCAAACCGACGTTTGAATTCAAGCCATATTCAAACTAGGTACAGACCTTAATCAAGCAATTTTGCTATTATCCTCAATTTAAGAAGACAAAATTATAAAATAATGCACTTAAACTTGATCTCTTGTAATTATATTTGAGCTAGAAAAAAATATAGGGATAATCACGATCAACCTTTAGATGATGGAGAGACATGATTCCACGATGCTGTGGAGCACGCGCCAACCACGTATGTATATGTGTCTTTTAGATAATATACTGATTTATCTCTGTGTATTGATCCTGCGATGAATGAGTTAACTTTCAAATCAGGGTAAAATTTAGTTTACTAATTCTAAGTTTAGTTTGAAACATCAAAATTTTTTATGGAAGTTTTAAAGTATATATTATTATTATTATTATTATTATTATTATTTTGTTTTGAAAGTAATTTAAATTAGAGAGGTTTCTAGCAGTGTCAGAATTTTTTCTTGAATTGAATCTAAAAAATATTGTCTCATCCAGTCAAATCTGTTGTTGTTTATTATCACGAAAAACAATACTTGTTAGCCTCTTCCAAGGTCATAAGAAGTCTTGAGTTTTTATATCACAATTTAATTCCCTAAACTATGCAGACCCTCATATTTTTGGTATTTTTCCTATGTGATTGCAATATTCTAGCAATAATGTTCATATTCTCCTAAAACATTGCATGTCAACCTAATTGTTCCATTTGCCTACTTACATAGTGCTAGATCACAACCATCTTCAATATTTGAAATTACCAATTCAAAAGTAAATTAAGTAAAAAAGGTTAACATATCAAATGCACTTGAAAATAGTACAATTCACAAAATCATGGATTAAATTTAAATTCCTATTATTATAATTCAAGGGAGCAAGCAATTTATTGATGAGGCATGGTACATGAAAAAAAAATAACATTCATTTAAAATAAAAAAAAATAAAGTTTATATATATGTATGAACAATCAAACCAGAGTATTCAACACTTTCCTCTACATAAATTCTAAAACTTACACACACACCGGTGAGAAAAAAAGAAAAATACTCCCATAATATCTATCGCTTAAGCTTGTAGTGTTTCTCCACTCTCTTCAAATTGTCACTCATTGCCCTCTATATTTTCTAGTCTCCAAGTCTCTTCTTTTTGTTATGTTCAAAATGACGGTCTTTTATCATTTACGTAGTCCAAAATGACTCAAAATTGCAAACAAGTGTCATTCCACATGATTAGCTTCCAAAGCATTGACCTAGAGCATAGGGCTTTCACACTGTCGGTAATTTTAGGCTATTTCAAGCGCCTAAGCACTCAATATGGGCCCTAGGATGCCAGGGGATTTGGCTTCAAGTGCCTAGGTGCCTAGGTTTGGTGGAGGGGAACTGGTTTAGTACATAGACACTATATTTTAGCTCTTTTACTCCCAAAGTTTCCTAATCACATATATGTTATATAAAACATTAAAATGCCCATGTAAAATGTAAAAATAGTATAAACAAAGTTTAAAAAAATATAAGAAAACAAACAATTCATCAATTCCTCGAAACTTAAATGTCACTTTTTTTGAATAATTCAATATCTAAAGTTAAAAAAATTTAAAATTCATGGTAGATTATAAATTAAGATTGCTTTATTCTTTTATAATAATTTAAGTAAATAATTCTTGATTCCCAAAAATCTTTTTAAGATTAAATTTATTAAAAAACTTTTAATGTCTCAATATAACTGACATTGATACTCTTTCTGTATAATTAACCTTAAATCACTTATATTTGGTTGAATAAAATTAGATTAATACATAATTCAAATTGGCTAATCAACTAAATAACATTACTTCGATTATTATTGATGTGTGAAAAGATTGCATACATAAATTCTTTTCTATTTTTCATATCTTTTTTGATGAAATTGCTCTATAAAGAAAAGTATGTTCATTTTTTTTGTAGGTATAATAGGTATTAGGAGTGGAGCAAAATGGAAGAGACATGGAGCAAAAATGAGGTGAAACGGAGCAAGAAGGCAATATAGTTGGCTGGGGCCTTGACACCAAACTTTTGGGGAGCCTAAGTGCTAGCCCCAATCTATGTAAACTGAGAGGCTGGCACCTAAGCACCAATTGTAGGTACCAAGGCCCCAGATGTAAAGCCTAGGGCCTTGGCACCATACTAGTTGGGTGCTTAGGCGCCAGAACTGAATCAGGGACATTTACAACAGTTCGATCCACTTGTTTGAATCGTCATTTGGGCGAACTAGAGGCAATTTGAATAGAGGATATTGAACGCTATTTAAATAAAACTTGAAGATTTTTGAAAGGAAATTTTGGAAAAAAAGGAATTGAAAGTTATACTAATCTTAAAGGTGTTATCTTTAGAGTAGAAGGCTTGTTCTAGGGTAGATAGAGCAAGTTTAAAGTAGAGAATTGGTGAGGATCTGAGTGTTAAAGTGAGGAGAGTTTGCAGAAAAGTGTAGAGCATTTTAAAGGTTGTATTGAAAGAGAGAGAGAGAGATCTGTATTCTTGTGTTCAAGTATTGTATTTTTCTGTAAACCCTTTGATATGTGGATTCTCTTGATTTTAATGAAGTTTTGTGGTGTTTTCTTTGTGTTTTCTGAGCAATATCCTCTAACTTTTCCTAGTGATGTAGTAAGATGTGTAAAAAAGTGGAAATGGTTTTAATTTTTTTTTAATCTTGTAATGTGATAACTTTTTTTCCAAATTTTATTTACTCATTTTGGTCAAATGATTTGTTAAAATCCGTTGTGAACCCATAATAACTCGGGATAACTATGACATGAATAACTAGGAAGATTACGTTGAGCAATAGGGTATGAAACAAAAATACACTATAGGGAGATGCAAATAGATAGGGAAATAATCTTTGTTGGGTTCAAAGTGGGGCTTAAGGAATTAAAGCCACGTTAACCGAACTTCTTTATGCACTCGAAAGAGGGTTAAGAAGAGAATTGCTCCTATTTGTCACTAGCCACGTTTCGGTTTGTATTTTATCATTATCTACACTCGACTACTATCATGTTAGGGAAGGTAGCTTTATCACCTGATTATTACCAATTCAAGTAGGATAATTAGAATTTTCGTAGGATTAAACTTTAAACTTATTTGCATTGCAGTAGGGACTGTTAACACAACTTAAATTTATTTAAATTCCAAATTGGGGTCGAATTAATTAGGCTAGAACATTTTCCAAAATTTGAACACCCTATTTATCTGTGAGATCAACATACCAGACTAAAAAAAATTCGATACTACCTTGACCGTGCACTTGCGTAATCCACCTGAGCATTGAAGCATTTGTTAGTGCTTAAAATTTTATGGTGCCATTGCCGAGGATACGACGATGAAGAATTTATGAGAGTGACTTAGATTTGGAAATTTTTAATATTATTTATATTTTTGTTTGTTTTATTATTTGTTGGTGTGTAAACCTACTAGTGAACCTCTAATTAGTGAATGTGTAGGACAGGTCTAGCATAACTAGAACCTTACGACTTAGAACTAGAGAGAACTATTAGAAAAATGAATAACAATGTTATAACACAAAGTGCTGTAAATAAATTGTAAAGCGTACCTGAGCCTCTGCTGCCTTTGAATGGTTAGCATAATATAGTTACAGAAAAATCAAGTAAATTTTGAGGAGATGAAGCAAGAAAAACAAGAAAGTCTAGTACATAGAAAATCAAAAGAGAAATTATATTACCAAGCAAGCAAAACTAAACCCGTGACCACATATTAAAGATCGAGACTAAGTGTAAGACATTAGTGAAGGTGGGGGCTCAGAGCTGCGCTATGAACTTTATAATTCCAACTTTGATTAAAGTCACCAACCTGATGACCTAAGGAGGACTATCTTTAACCTTGATCCAAATGATTAAACCCATGGACCTTTATAATTATAAGTTTTCATGCATTTGGAATTTATTTTAGCAAACAAACAAAAAAGTGATGATGTTAAAAAGAGATTTTTGTTAAATAATTTTGAAAAGTAGCATAGTCAGTATGCTAATCACTTTAATCAGGCCAGACTTACCAGCAACCTAAGGGTGTCAGGGGCATCTCCCACCAAAAGTTGGTGAATAGTATCATTAGTCTTGTCCTCTCTCCATCAAGAGGATCCTTGAGATAGGAGATAATATTTCAAATCCCACTTCGTATCCCACATTTTAGCACACTTAAGCAATTTCGTCATCGCCCTTGCCACCTAGACCTCAGAATTACACAAGCCTGATGTTCCATATGTGACCAAATATCCTTAGCTGCTCACAAGGATTTAAATAGAGAATACTTGAATCCTTGAGCATTGGCTCATAAATGTAGGATAAGTAGTGCAGGGCATTTTATTGGAATCAATCTATTGAAGGGTCCCGAAGCATAGCTTGGTGGTTCGCTAAAGTTTTAAGGTTGATTTTCTTGGAAAAAGCACAATAAGTTCAGTTGTTTTTCAAAATATCCAAAAGATTGTAAAAGTATTCGGGGCATAACCCTAAAAAACTTTTGAAGTCTTCTAAATTATTTCGAGTTCATTGGAACTTATTATGTTGTTAAATTAATCATCTGAAACTAAATTAAGATTCAATGGTGATATTTTAACCTATGCTCAATGAACTTGGATTATTTAATTATCCCATGAGTGGGGTAACTATATTAATTTAATATTTTACTTAGAGATTATGTGGGTGGACATCCTTAAGGGCAGGTTAAGTTGTTAAGCAATCTTCACTTCCTTTAATTCAAATGGAGCTTGTAGTGTTTAACATTTGTTTATGAAAGGTTGTATTCTTTTTAAAACCTCATTAAATGATGTTGGATTGAGCCTAGTTCACTACCAAGTTCTTAAATCTTCATGGGTGGGTTTTTCATTTTAAAAGGGAAGTTGAAAGAGATGAGTTTGGTTCATATTAAAAGTTTACATTATCATCTAACCAATGATTTGAGGCTTCCAATTAGTGAGTTATTACTTCCTAGCTTAAGCCCCTTACCTCAGGATTGTCTAATATAGTTAACTTCAAAGACACAATAATTTAAAAAAATTACATTTTAACCCTTCTATAGAAGATAGGATGAGTTGGTTTCTATCATTTAACCCATTATGTTTCTATCATTTCAAAGAACCAATTATGATCAATGTTACCCATTTCTCTCTTTGATTTTTTCTATCATTTCAAAGAGCCAATTATGATTAATGTTACCCATTTCTCTCTTTGATTTGACTTAAATTTTTATTAGGAGGTACTTTTCCATCATATATAAAGTGAGAATAATATCACACTAAAGTTTCTATAACTCAAATTGATTGAAAATCGTAGAACATACAGATGTAACAAATCGTGAGATCTCAACAGTGACACTAATAACTTCTTTCGATGTAGCACAAGCTTGAAGGGCCATTTGTAGAAAATCTTCAATAAGTGTTTATCTTTGAAACTATGGAACAATATAATAATACATATTTTGCATGGACATAAAATTTGTTTGATGCATTTTTTTCTCAAACTTATAAATTCCAAGAAACTTTCAACACGTCTTTGATTAACATAATTCCATTTAGACTTTGTTATCCAGCTCTTATCCATTAGTGTTAAAATTAAAATTAGTAAATGTGGAGTATTACATTATTGAAACAACAACAAATATTCAAAGAAAACATGCAAATGACAAAAATAAATAGAAATATTAATGAGTTCAATAGTTAGTAGATAAATAGTCACTAAAGTATTAATAATAACATAACAACAACCTTTCATGTATATATTTTAGTGTGATTTATATCCTATGTAGATATTTAAGTGTTAACATATGTAAAA
>NEWO01000248.1:217596-288085 GCA_003013225.1 Phalaenopsis aphrodite | reverse complement strand
TATATATATATATATATATATATATATATATATATATATATATATATATATATATATATATATATATATATATATATATATATATATATTAGCTATGGAGATATGAAAGTTGATGGAAGAAATAAAGTTTTCTTATCATTAATTGCCCAACAAATTAACATTTTCTTATCATTAAACTCCACAAAATTCAATATATTCTTTCAAAGTAAGATTTACATATGCACCACTCAATTCTTATGTATTTAAATATCTAACAGCTAGACATCTTTTATGTATATGCCACCACGCCTATGCATGAAAAGGTGTATTTAATTCTTAAAAGATAAAATAGGGATATATTTGTTAAAATACAAAGATTTTGGTGCTAGAGACAATGGATCTATGTAAAATAAAAATAAAGAAGGTGTGCCATCTATCATAATTGTTATTACAAAACTCAAATCATCATTGGGATCTCAAATTATCAAAACTTTAATGTTAAAAATCTATGCATGATCTTACCAAAATATGGAATTCATTGATTCCATAAAGTCCATTCATAAGGTGAGTAACATGTGCATATTTATGTCAAGCAAGCTAAATGTCATTATGGGTTGAGAGAAGTTTCTATTTAAAAAGGAAAAAAATTATTTATTAACTACAGATTAGAGTTGATATATATTACTACTTTACTACTGGATTGATTGTTTTACTTCTCTGTTGTTTTAATATGCAGTCTAACACTATAAGAACGTACGTTGTGGATATGAAAAAAATTCCTTAAAATGTATTAGTTTGGTCATTGCGTAAAGTCAATGCATTTAGACCAAACTCTAAGCTCCATTAAATATAACAACAACAACAACAACAACAAAACCTTTATTACACTAAGTGGGGTCAGCTAAGTGAGTCCTTTTCTCCACTGCACCTTATTTAGTGTCATATTTTCATTTAATTCTAATAAATTAAGATCATTTTTATACAATAAGCCCAAGTCTTCCTAGGTCTGCCTTTCTTAACATAAGTTGAATCTAAAGCATCTACTCTTCTAATCTGATCATTAGATGGTTGACGTTTAATGTGGCCAAACCATCTAAGACGACTCTCTCCAATTTTGTCTAGCATTGGAGCTACAACAACACTATCATCTATATATTCATTTCACATTTTGCCTATAAGTGTAAAGCCACTCATCCGCCCAATCATTCTATTCTCTACAACATTTAACTTAGTTTTATGCTTCTCTTATAAAGGTCAACATTCAACGCCATAGAGCATTGCAGGTTTCACCACCATCATATAAAATTTTCCCTTCAGTCCAAGCGGTACTTTTCTATCACACAATAGGCCCGAAGAATTCCTCCACTTCAACTAACCAACTTGGATTCTACTAATAAAATCCCCATAAATATCGCCATCACTTTGAAAAACATACCCGAGATATCTAAAGCGTTCACACCTTTTAATAATTTGATCACCCACAATTACATTTATGTCACTAGAGCTACTACTACTAAATTTACATTTCATGTATTCAATTTTTCTTCTACTCAAACAAAGGCCTTTAGACTCAATGGTAGAACTCCATCACTCAAGTTTTTTCTGAGCTTTTTCTCTCATCTTATCCACGAGAAGGATANTATGCCACCACGCCTATGCATGAAAATGTGTATTTAATTCTTTAAAGATAAAACAGGGTTATATTTGTTAAAATACAAAGATTTTGGTGCTAGAGAACACTGGATCTACCTCTGCCTTTCTTAACATTGGTCGAATCTAAAGCATCTACTCTTCTAATCCGATCATTAGATGGTTGACGTTTTATGTGGCCAACCCATCTAAGATGACTCTCTCCAATTTTGTCCATCATTGGAGCTACACCAACACTATCATCTATATATTCATTTCGCATTTTGCCTCTAATTGTAAAGCCACTCCTCCACCTAATCATTCTCATCTCGACAACATTTAACTTAGTTTTATGCTTCTCTTATAAAGGTCAACATTCAACGCCATAGAGCATTGCAGGTCTCACCACCATCATATAAAATTTTCCTTTCAGTCTAAGCGGTACTTTTTTATCACACAATAGACCCGAAGCATTCCTCCACTTCAACTAACCAACTTGGATTCTACTAAAAAAATCCCCATAAATATCACCATCACTTTGAACAACAGACCTGAGATATCTAAAGCGTTCACACCTTTTAATAATTTGATCACCCCCAATTACATTTATGTCACTAGAGCCATTACTACTAAATTTACATTTCATGTATTCAATTTTCGTTCTACTCAAACAAAGGCCTTTAGACTCAATGGTAGAACTCCATCACTCAAGTTTTTTCTGAGCTTTTTCTCTCATCTTATCCACGAGAAGGATATCACAAGCAAAAAACATACTCCAAGGTACATCCTCCTGTAAGTTTCCAGTAAGATCATTCATAAATAAATCAAAACGATATGGGCTTAAAGTTGTTCCCTGATGTAAACTAACAGAGATAGAAAAATATTTGGTCAATTCTCCTTCTGTTCGAAGACAAGTAGCAGCTCTTGTGTACATATCTTTAAGGACTTGAATATAGTTCATATCAACACCTTTCTTCTCAAGAACTCTCCAAATGATATCTCTTGGAATCTTATCATATGCTTTTTATAAATCAATGAAAATCATATGCAGATCCTTCTTATTATCTCTAAACTTTTCTATCAAACCTCTCAATAAATGTATAACTTCCATAATAATCCTGTCCGAGATAAATCAAATTGATTATGAGAAATCTTTGTAATACATCTTAACATATGTTCAATTACCATCTCCCATAATCTTAAAGTATGACACTTTAACTTAATTCCTCTATAATTTATACACTCTTGTGCATCCCCTTGATCTTAAAAATAAGCACCAAAATACTCTTCCTCCACTCCTCAGGCATCATATTAGTTTTTAAAATAATATTATAGAGTTTATTAAGCTAAGAAACTCTCAAATCTCCAAAATATTTTCACACTTCAATTGGGATATCATCAGGTCCTACAAACTTTCCACCCTTGGTTTTTTTAAAGCCTTCTCAACTTCTTTTTTACTAATGGGATGATAAAAATGAAACATTTTATTATTATAAATGATACTAAGATCACTAAGGTCAATCATATTTTTCGAGCCTTCATTAAAATATTTATCAAAATAACTCACCCATCTATTTTTAATATCTTTTTTTAAGAAAAGAACTTTTTGATTTTCATCTTTAATGGATTTTACTTGGGTTAAATCTTTGCTATTCTTTCGCTTTATTTGGCTAGTTATACATATATTTTTCACCATCCTTAGTATCCAATCTATTATAAAGATCACTAAAAAAAGATTTTTTAGCATCACAAATTGTTCTCTTAGATTCCCTACGGGTCGTTTAATATTTTCCCTAGTTCTCTAAGTTGCTACATTTAATCCAATTTTTAAAAGACATCTTCTTATATTTTTTATTTTTTCTTGCACATTATTATTCTACCACCAATTATTTTTATTTAAAGAAACTTTTTCTATTGATTCTCCAAGTACAACTTTTTCAATTATTTAATAGTGTTTGTTACTTATTCCACAGAAGTTTCTTACTCATTAACATCCTAAATTTTGAAATCTTAAATTTTACTAATAAAAATAATTTTATTTGTCTTGTTTAGGTACTCTCATCTAATTCTATGATGATTATTCCTATATTCTTTGTTTTATAAATCTTCATCTTAAAATCTAGAACTAATAATTGATGTTGAGTATTTGAATCCTCACTTTGAAAGAACTTAAAATCTTTACATTTTTGACGATCTCTTCTCCTCATAAGAAAATAATTAATTTGTGTTTTATTAGATTCATTCTTATAAGTAATAATATGCTCATCACTTTTTTGAAAAAAGTTATTAGCAAGTACAAAATGATACATTAAAACAAAATCTAATGTAGCTCCACCATCTTCATTAATCACTCTAAAACCATATCCACCATAAATATTTCTAAAATCTTCTACCACTCTACTGACATGTCCATTTAAATGAAATCAAATAAAAATTCTTTCTTCAAGAGGTATCATTTGTATTAATACTTCTAAGTTATTCCAGAATTTATCTTTAGAACCTATATCCAAACCCACTTGAGGAGCATAAGCACTTATAATATTAAAAATCTAGTATCAACAATAATCTTAAGGGCTATATTTCTATCTCTAACTCTATTAATTTTTACAACATTATCTTTCAAAATCTTATATATAATTACACATACATCATTTCTAATGTGACTCTTACCTGGATACCAAAGTTTAAAACTTAAGTTATTATTCTCCTTAGCCTTTTCTCCAACCCATTTAATTTCTTGAATGCATAAGTTATTTATCTTTCTATGAATCGTAATATCAACTGATTTCATTAATTTACTAGTGAGAGTACCTTTGTTCCAAGATTCTATCCAATTATTAGTTTTATGGACTAACTCCTTTACCCGTATCATTCTGTAATGTGTGAAACCTTGCTTATTTGACACTCACCCAGACACTTGTAGCAGCCTTTGCACACTTTTCAGTGTATTCAGACCATACACACGTCGCTTCAAGGGGACACCCTAACACTTACACAATGGCCAAAAAGATTCATGTCATGATTTTTTTGATAAGTTTTATGTTGGTTGCCGACTATCTAACGTACACCTTTACTTTTCACATACGAATAAAAATATATGGGATAAATTTATATTCTTAAGAGCATCAAATACAAAATGGATATTAATCTACATTGCTTACAAAATAGGTAAATACCTTCATTTTTGCTTCATTAGAGAATACTCATTTGCTTATTAAACTAGAATAACTGTACAACAAACATCATAAAACATTGTCTACATGGCAACTGAAATAATAAAAATTACAATTACAAGATTTTCATATTTTTCTTTTCCATTTTATAACATTCATGAATATGATAAGGCTTTAGAGCTTCCATTTTGAACAACTATATAGTTTGGAGACCACTAAATATAAACAATCCTTTGTCATCTACAATTAGTGCATATAATATTATTTACCTCCAGATTATATATTAACTTGTAACGTTGCAAAACATAATTTTATTATTCCACCCTTAAGGCAACCTAAAAAAATAAAAAAATAATAAAAAAAGAAATAAAAACCTCAATACAACCTAATGTTAGCAAACAATTGTGAGGTCAAAGCAGGAATACTTGCAATAAGATGACAAAAATTCACCATAGTGGCCATTTAATTAAAAAAAAAAAAGTTGTGAACAAAAAAGGTGGACAATATCTATATCTCTAGGAGGGGCTTGGCCCTGTGAAGATTAAAGACTATATGCGAGATCTAGGTGGCGAGCGACAGATCTGGCTGACAAATGGTAAATCGAGACGGCGATTGGCAGAACCCGCTGTGTCGAACATCTATGTGAAGGAAAAGTAGGCGTTAGATCTCAAAATCAGAAGGAAAGGTGGGCGTTGAAGCTCAAACTCTGAAGGAATCACATGCTTTGTCCGGGTGCAGCTTGCGTCCGAACTCTAAACATAATATTTTTTTTCCTAGAGTTGGCATGCAAAGCGCACAGCTAGAAAGGAGAAAGAACCAGATTGCTCTACTCCGTGTTTCGATTGGAGAATATAAATTTTTAAAGATGGGTTTTGCGGTGTTTTAAAAATCGTCGCAAGGAAATTTTAAATCTTAAAATGTTTAAATCATTACAAAAAAATGTTGTTAAATCTCAAATTTTATATTAGTGAATGGCTATTTTTTTATAATAAAATTAGGATTTGGCTCATAATTAATGAAAAAAAATCTGATTATGAGTCATTTTTATATTTTACTTCGGAGCATATTTAACCATAAAAATATACAAATCACATGATTAAAATTTTGACACTGACACCCACTTAGAGTCTGTTTGGGGCAGCTTCAGCTTATTAATAGATTATTGATAAACAGCTGATCTAGATAAGTTGCTGATTAGTAGTTGAGCATTATAAGCTGGTTGGCTGTCCAATTGTGCTGTTGGAAAATAACTGTTTTGCAGTTGTTTCTGGATAAATGATGTTTCTGGTTCTATGCAACAATGTTGTTTGCAACAGAATTGTCATAACATAATATTTGTTACTTGAAAAACAAAACACAACTTCATGACAATACAAAAAATATACACACTTCACTTAACAGTGAATATCAAGATTGCTAAAAAAAGGGAAACAAACTATTAAAATTATAATGAAAATATGATAAAATTAATTTTAAAATCCAGAAAGCGCATGTCACGAGCTATGTCATCATCCAGAGATACCATCCAACCTTGATCACTATTGGCAGCTGAATTTGCAGGGCTGATTGCCAACCATGAGAACTCACACTTCTCCGGACTGTCTGCCCGCCGAGGGAATTTGTAGAACTTCTTTCATAGCAATGTGCCCGATGTGACGTTAGTAGAAAAGTCTGTAGTCCGCAGTGACAGAGCACTCATTAGGAGGTCTCTAAAATATTAGCGCTCATCTTTACTGAATGATTCAAAAGATAATTTAGTTATAATAGAAGTTAAAATTGCTAAAAAAAGTAATTAATTACAATTATTTACAGGCATGAGGTCTCAAATAACTCAGTATACCAACCCATGAATCTATCACCACAAGAAGTTAATAGATTTTGTAAAAAAAAGGTTCTTAGTTGCCTTTAGCTCACTTACACCGAGCTCTTCTGTATCACATATGCATATAAAAAAAAGGTCATCCACAAGTACCCGGTTACCTTTAGCTCACTTAATTGTGAAAATTGTATTAAAGTGTTTTGGCGCCTAAGCGCCAGGTTTGACGCTTAAGAACCGGCGAAACAAAGAAGGTCGCGCCTAAGCACCAGAGGCCCCGTGCTTAAGCTCCAGAGGCAGTTATTTGACAGTTTTCTTCATTTGACCAAATTTTGAAGAGCTATTTGAGGCACATATTGGCTTAAGAGGGTGGTTATGACCGCTAAGATGAAAATATTATTAAAAAAACTTGTGAAAAGAGGCATCCTTTGGAGGATTCATCGAATGTGGACACATTTTGAAGAGTTTCCAAGACACCTTTTGAAGATTTATAAAAGAAGAAAGTTGAGACATTTGAATGGGGTGCTTGAAAGTTCTAAAAAGAGTTAGAAGAAGAGGAGTTCTAAGGATTGGAGAGATAGTTTTGGAGAAATTTTCAAGCACCACAAAAATTTACTTTATTCTTTTTGTTTTTAGTTTATTTTGAGAGTGTTGTAAAAGAGAAGAGATTCAAAGGAACTTCAAGAGTTTGGTGGAAGATTTGAGATAAGTTTTTATCTTTTATTTTAAACTACTTTTGGTTTTAATCGAGACTACTTGTTGGTTTGACAATGATTTCTACTTTTTAGTTAAAGTGTGTTTTTTATTTTCTCCATGGATTCTGAATAGTTTTCTTTATCTTTTTTTCCTTAAAATGATAAGTAATTAAAGTGTTGGATGGAAGTTGTGGAGAGTATTGATATTTCATGTTAGAAGAAGTTGTGATGATTTAAATCCATGAACTTCATTTACTTCTTGACTTGGCCTATCGAGATGTTAAAATTTATTGTGAAAAAAATGTAAGCACTGGGCTGGTATTGTCTCGGTCAACAATTGGAAAGAATCAAATGAGGTTATATAAATGAGAATGTAATTCATATGATTTAGTGCAAATAAATAGAGAAATAATCATTGAAGAGTGTAGAGTTAGATGACTTTAAAGTGTCAGGTTAAAGCCCCAAACTTGGTTTATTGTTTTAGGTTCTGATACGAGATGTTAGCCCTTAGGTGGAGGGAATCAAGGGAACTCTAGAGTCAGAGCTGATATCTTCCCTGCCTGACCGGTCTTTAGAACTATTCAAACTTTAAATCAGTCAATGTTTTTTATAGCATCTCTAATAATGGTAAATAATATAATTGATCCTATTTGTCACAACACAATTCGCTTACTTCCACAACAAAATTCCTATACTTATTAATGATTAATGATAAAGAGAAAGATATTTTTCAAATTCAGTGTTTTTTTTACATAAACTCAACTTATCTTTTCAAATTGTTATTATTCTGTCAAAATATCAAAAATATCAAAAAATTTGAATTTTATTACTACGAAAATATTTTTAGTTTAAGTAATTTTGTTTTTAAAATACAAAGTTTGCCGTTCAATAGTGCATATTGTGTATTTCCTTGTGGGTTCGATATTCAGATCTTAATAAAAAAGTCCTATATTACTTGATAACGATACATATACTTGCGTAGTATCCCAATATAAATATAAATTAAAGAGTTAAATTCTTATTTTCGTCAGGATCAAGTTTCTAGTTCTGTTGCAAAGTAAGGAAACATAAGTAAAAAATATCATTAAAGACATTGTTATAATGTTGCATATAAGCAATTTTGGGATCAACAGGCCATCCAGAAAAATTGACAAGGTCAAATGTCTTATCATGAGCCACACAACCCTACAAATAAAAGTACAAAAAGGAATCAAAAAAGGAAGAAAGAAAATACAAACAACATAACACTTCCAATATCAAAAATATCAATAATACACATAACACAAAATAAACACGAACTTGATAAAGTAAACGAGAATCGTCTAATCAATATCCAATAAGAGCGTTAGTAATCCACTCTCGCAATTCGAATATTTTTGTGACACATTTGTCATCCTGGGTGTAACCTTCTATTGACTTTGCCTCTGGATATAGTATAAATTAACTTACATGAAATTCTAATACTTCTGAATGGACCTGCTTGTGATCTTCGTTAGCCATGCTGAAGTCTACATCTGTTCGGGAATGATGTCGTTGAATGTAGTTGTAGAGCATCATCGTGGTCACTACAATCTGCACATGTTTTGGAAATGGATACTTCGACAATCACATAGTATGACCCATTTCCTCTTCTTCACTCCAAACATTTCCTCTTTTACACTCCAAACATTCTTTTAACTACACTGCATAAGGAGGAGTACCTTTTGTTAAACATTTCCTTCCTGCATCGAGCAACACCGCTGGATCTTTCTAAATCAGATATGTGATATTTCGTATCTGGAAATGACTTCATATCCCCCAACTATAAGAGATATCCAACATAGACAAAGTAATATTTACCTGTCCCATATACCATAATTAGTAATAAATTAAAACAACTATTGTCGTTGATGACTTTACGAACTTAGAGGTGGGTGAGGGAAGCTGTCTTCAGTTTCTTATCACAAAAGCAAAAATACGACTATCATGTTCATAGTCTTCACAGCTAGACATCAAAAAATTAAAACACATGTTAAAGTTACATACGACCATCACATTTTGTGTGATTGATCCACACCATCCAATGTCTACGACTTTTTTTAGCGTTGGATACTCGTGCATCCATATGGATTCCGTTAATTGCTCCAATGCAGTTTTATCAGATTAGTTAAAATTGTGATTGCCACACAACTCCTTTTGACGTCTGAATGTAATGTGTTAAGAAGAATTACCTTACAGAATGACATATAATACGGGTCATTTGCAATATTTGTTGGATTTGTCTAGAAAGTTGGATCCTCCAACTTAATTATCTTTGCTGCAAACTGACAAGAGCTTTTAAACCCACAGAGAAATACATGTTAATTTTCTCCATTGAATGTTGGAATCACTCCATCGCTTTTATCAATAATTTATTCTGTGATAAAATGTAGAGGTTTGTTGCTAACATCTCTCTTTTTGTAATTCTTAAGGAGCCATCGAGTCCATGATGGCAAAATAGTTCATGGAGTAGATAAAAAAATATGGGTTTTGTCAAACAAAACATGTTATTGAACCTTGTGGGGTGTCCTTATAGTAGCTCATTGATCCATTTATCACCAAGAACTTCTAAAAACTGAAGACGGATTATAATAAGCAGAAATAATTGCAAAGCAACATATTGATTGTTCGTGCTAGAAAAAATATCCTCCAAATCAAATAACCCGTGAAACAAATGGAAAAAAACCAAAGCCAATAAAAAACAACTCCACAAAATCAATTGTCTATAAAAAAAATGTAAATAATCGACCCAAAGTTTGGGAGGCATCTTCATGAATATCAAGCAGCAAGTCTGATTCTCCACAACTTCAAGGAGTTTAGATAGATCAACTTATCCGACCTAACTTCAAGATATGTTTTCAGAACTTGAAGAAAGTCGTCTATGGAGGTGTCATGTGAAGTACTAGCAAGAATTGTGCATGCTTATACAAGCTTTGTTATTGTGTTTCTGACAAAACAACTTCTTTTTTTTCCTTTTCTCCACCCTTGGCCACTTCGACCGGCATGTGGACTCCAACTCCTTCTGGTTTAGGCTGGGGCCTTCACCTGACCCACTTACCTACTCGGTCTCCAAGTCCTCTTGTATGCTTGAAAACCCATGCTCACTTGAGGTGAACGCATGTGTGTCCTTTACAATAACCCCACTTAACATACAATCCAAACCCCACTTAACATACAATCCAACATCTTCTCTAGATCTGACTCAATGCCACTTAATTTGAATTGATTGGCGGCTGACACTGCCTACAACATATGAGAAAGTTTATTACTTAAAAAAATATTATAGGGATAAAGAATGAAAAAACAAACCTTTAGGGCTTTGGTTATTACTTCCAATTTCTCAATACATCAATCCCACGAAGCATCAATAGTCCGTTTGATTGGATCTCAACCCAAGCCCGTGGATCCCAGTTTTAATTCCTTCCATAACTTCCATTCTTTTTTCAAATGATCTCTCTTGTTCTTAAATTTTAACATATCGTTGTCCCTTCCTGTCATTTCATTGAATTTCTTCATAATATTTTGTCACTGTTCTTTTTTACAGTAGGTGGTGGGTCTATTTCCAAGCTCGATCTTCATAAGACAGAAGTTGCAAAATATGATTGTGGCTTCCCTATCTCACTTTGCAGATGAATGGACTTCATTGATCTTAACAATTACATTACTAAATAAAAAAAGGAAAAATAGTAATATTTCAGATCAACCAGAGAAGAGAGATTACCACAAACCCTTAACTTACACGCACAACCACAGCCCTAACACAGCCGCCAAGCACATCACCTACAACCACCAAACACACTCACAGCCAGCACACACACACACAAAGCCGACCACACACACCCAAAACCTCCACGAACACTCACAACCACCAAGCAATGCACCTACAACCACCACACACTCTCACAACCAACACACACACAAACCAAAACAAACACACACACACACTCACAGGTAGCACACACACACCCAAGGCTACAACACACACACACACACACACACACACACACACACTCACAACCAGCATACACATACACCCAAGGCTAAACATCACACACACCCAAAACCACAACACATACAACAACCAAGCACACATCCCACCACCCCCACCCCCAACCCCCACCACACACACACACACACCACAACCAAC
Organism: Phalaenopsis aphrodite; assembly: GCA_003013225.1. Classification (NCBI taxonomy): domain Eukaryota; kingdom Viridiplantae; phylum Streptophyta; class Magnoliopsida; order Asparagales; family Orchidaceae; genus Phalaenopsis; species Phalaenopsis aphrodite. The sequence continues at coordinate 276,628 of NEWO01000248.1, read as the reverse complement.
ACACACACACCCACCCACCTAAGGCCAAACACACACACACCCATAACCACCGCCAACACCCAAAGACACCAAGCACAACACCCACACACACCCATGGCCACAACACACACACCCAAGGCCAACCACACACAACACTCAAAACCACACACACACACACACACTCACAGGCACCACCAACACCCATAGGCCTGGAGCAAACAACAATAAACAAAAAAGCGAAAGCAGTTGAACCAGCTCATATATACCAAATTCCATTACATTTCTTCTAGAGGCCACAAACCTGATTAAGCAATGAGCAAGCCAAAGACCACAAATCGCAAAAAGCAAGCCAAATTTCACTTTCACCAACCACATTCACCTCTATTAACTTTCACCCTTTCTCCAAATTATCCAAAAATCGAAAAATCTCGTAGAGAAATCCATTTGACCGGAAACACGCATAGAGAAACCATTCCATCGATAAAATGTCTGAAATTGCATATAGAAGCACATTCCATCAAAATTACTTAAAGAGCACAGTAACTAGCAATAAGAGGCAGGAGGAAGAGGCGATCGAGCGAGTTAAAAAAGTTCCAGAGATAGAGGCGAGCGAGGAAGGAGAAGGGCAAACACGTAACTACAGAATATAAGAACGTGTGCTACCGGATCGAGCTCGTGGCCGTGTAAATAATAAAATAAGAACTAAATTTGTAAACAAACAGGCGAAACACAAATACCTCGACCACATTTTAAATACCACAAATACATCAATAAGTTGTCCCAAACAGGCCGAGATGCCGCATCAATTGGCACTTGGATAATGAGTGGGTTCAGTGCAGTACGTTTTTGATGTTGGGTGGGTAACTTTGGTTAAATGGCGATTAAAAAGTGGACGGTAAAAGTAGTTGGTGGTGTAAATTTATGGTCCTCCAGCGGGCGGTTGGATCGTCAGAAGCTTTTTATCAAAAGAAAAGGTTATTTAATGCATGCATTTATTTGGTCAAAAATAGTACCCTTCAAAAATTACAGAGTGATTGGACTGCTATTTGTCAATTACTTTTTTATTTTAGGAATAATTATATGCATGAATTTACTCATAGTTTCACGGTAAGAAATTATATTTTTAATCACTATGTCGGGCATAATGTATAAATACGTTAAATTTAAAATTTTATTTTATTTTTTAGCTATTAAATCGGTCCATTATAAATTTGATAAAAATGAAAAAAAAAGTTATAATTTTATTGTGAATTTTAATGTTTGAATTAAAATTTCAAAACCGGCAAAAAAAAGTATTAATTTTATAAATAATAAATTTTGGAGTACAATAAACATAAATTATTTTATTTTATTTTTTATTTTTAGTTTAGCAATGCATCCAAACATGTGTATATATCGAAAATGTGACTATACAAATCAGGCAAAAAATCAATAGATCTCATTGATAAGATACCAAAAGACTGCATCGGAATAGTTGAAAGACAAAAACGTCAATCGTTATTTCATTCAATCGAAATATTAAGTCAATCGAAGAAAAGTACAACTGAGCGAAGTCACATTATGCATATGATCTGGGGGAAAGTCGTGTGTAATCAACTCCAACCGATTCTGGATTCCTTCACAAATAGAACCATTGGTCGCTCCCTAGGACATCTTTGCAATCTTCTGTGAAGACCACTTGTCCGAAGGAGAGCTACCAATCAGATTACCGTGACGCGCCAGCTGCCTGAATGATAAGAAGGTCTCTATGGGGATTTCTTTCCAGAAGGCCAACTGAAGACCTTCCGACCGACCGAAAACCAATCGAAGACCTTACAACTAACTGAATGATTATAAGTTAACCGAATGCTAACATCAGTGAGACACTACTTCAAATAGTTATCAGTACAAAATTATGCCAACAATGGTTACAAATATTAAAGGATCTTGGAATCAATTACATATTTGTAAATGTGTAACAATATATTAATTACTTATGACGTTTCAGTTAAAAAAAGAACAAATATGTAATTTACAAGACACACCCTATGATTTATAAATTGGGGGTCAATTCTTCCAGAAGGGACTACTAGAGCTATTCTGAGAAACATTGTGTTATTGGCATTCTACTTCTCTTCCGCTCTATATTCGTCACATTCGTCCAACGCTTCATTCATTGGACATGATCCATAGGACAATTTTGGATTCAACATCCTAAAAGGCGTGGTGAGCATGGAGTGATGTCGCCAACAAAAAGATGAGTGTGTCAAAGGAAACCCATTTAAGCATACTATTAACACGAGATAGACAGTTCCAGAATTTGTGCAACAATAAATTCAGGAACTCCAAGACCAAATAGTGGGACAAAATGACATAAGTGAAATGAACTGTACTTGAGTAGAGAGCACAGGCTCCTCGAAAATCAAATCTTTGAGTATCTGAACTCCAAGGCCATCAGACAACTCAGGGATTCAAACGAGTTGAAGAATCTCATTACAAAGACAATGTTAGGTCCATTCCAAGGAACATACCATAAGCGGTGTGAATGGAATTCTACTAACGACCGAAGAATGCATTCTCCCAGCAGGTTATTAATGTAGAACCCCTTGAGAAGATCAAAATTCCATCTTTGGAATCTAACTAGAGTTAGAGCGATATGGGCAATCACATTTCTTCTTTTGAGTCTGGTATATGTCTTCTCAAGATTTCCAACGCATTAAAATGTCAGTTGTTCTACACCATACTGACGAATTGAAACCTCAGGTGGTTCAATGGCCTCCTAGTAGAAACTATGACTTCCTTCGGTGAGTTCAATAAGTCATTCACGGCTTTTTTCGCAGTGCCCAAAAGCCTCACAATGATTTAAAGTCCATATGACAAGCCAAGTAGAGTCTGAATGAAAGCCTCCCTGGAACTGACCAACAACTATTTCATGATAGAGGAATATGCCTATCTACCTATACCAAATAGAAAAATATTTGATCACCGCTCAGAGAAAAAGGGCATACAAGATGACGTGTTGAGGGAGAAGGATGGCCCTCACCCAAAACAAGAAAGATGACATTCATATCAAAGTGACAAAGAGGCCTCACAAAATTTATGAAGATGGAGGCAATCAAATTCCTGATCAAGTAACGACCGAGGAACAATAAAACCCACTCAATTGAGGGTTTTAATAGCAAAGTAGGTGGAAGATATTCAGGATAAGGAGTACTTCAGAAAGCTTCCTCTGAAGAGAGCTAGAGCTTTCCTCTGGAGCACCAACATACATTAAAAGTAAAATAAGGACCATGGTCAAGACATGAAGTAATGTAGACTCCTTCAAAGTTTGGTGAAGAACTAATTTGTGTCGAAAAACTGATTTGTGTCGAAAAACTAAAGTAGTTTGTGGTCACCGAAGCACAAACCTAGAGGCAGGGAAAAGCCTCTGCAAAAAATCTATTAGATGAGCTTGTCCATGAAAACACTATCCACATCATCGGAATAGTGACAACTATACTGGGTGGAGACCCTGTCAGAAAATCAACTGTAAGAGGCTCAGAGGAGGGGAATATTGTGTTGTTGCTTACACTTTGAAGTCAAAGCCTCTTCGCCCAATTATTCTTTACTCATGTGGATTTGCCCCGAGTGGAGAACCTTACAACGATGTCATAATTATTACAGAAATGCTTAATAACTACTAGGTATGTAGTATCTTGGATGATAAATGCAATGCATGGAACATACTATTCAAATCAACTTTTAAGAAAATGGATTTGTCAGTCGACTGCTTGGTTGCCTGACCAAGCCATTGTACGAGCTTTTCGGTGAATGAAAGGAGGCCTTAGGTATAATTGGGTTGATGGTCACTTCAGAAAAAGATGGTAGTCAAATTACTTACATTGAGGGACTTTTGTGGTTGATGCACAACTCACCAACAACGCAATCTTTGGTCGCCCCACTGTTCAATAATTTTATAGTAGTGACATCCACCGACCACTTTGCGATGAAGTTTTTGTGGGACATGAATTGTTCGTGGTAATTTAGAGCAGTCTTAGACATGCTAACTCCAAGCTGTCGGTTGTGTGGAGCATAAATTATTTGACAACCAAAACCAATGATAAGGGGTTTCAAAACCGACAAAACTAAAATCAAGATCTCGCTACCCTCGATGAACCAGATAATTTTTTTCTAATTAGCAAGAATTTTGATACAAGACACAAGGATTTATTGATACAGACTCTCCAAGCACATTAAGATGTCTTTGCCTAGTCAGCAGCCAAAATTTCAGGCATCATGATAAACTTAGCATGTTGTTGACTTAAAATCAACATAGTCGTCTGATGACCCTACCCACAATTACGCAGATATTTTGTTTCCAAAAGATAGCCAAAAACTTGACTGAATATATTTTAGCGGCTAGCGTGTACAATCGATATGCTTTAAAATTTAGAATTTGATTAATGGTCTACACACTAGTGGCACTAAACAAATATACATATCGTTTCAAGTAATATACGATTTTTTTTTAAAACCCGGGTATCGATCTCATAGGGAAGATGAAATTACTTTTTTATCCAAAACTCTTTTTATAGACTTAGTAAAACTTTACTTAAAATGCAAACAAAATATTAGATAAATATGGTAGCAAGTTTAGGTGTAAAACAAAGTTTCTAAATTTCCTACTAATTCTATTTCAAAGCATAAAGAAAATGCAAAGTGTCTAAACTAGTTTTATAAAGAAGAGATCTAATTATGTATAAGTTATTTCCTCTTACAAAGAGATAACAATCAGTATATAAATTAAATGCTTAAAATTTAAAATTTAGTTTTGTGTCAAATATGAGCATACCAATTTCTTTACCCTCTACCAAGCGTATAAAGAACTTTGACTAACTTAGAGTAAGTTCCTAAATCACAAGTTATGATGGATAGATTCTAGCCTCTCACTTCCAGATTACTCATTGTGCCCCTTTTATAAGACTAACTGGTCCTTAGGTTCCAAATCAAAATTAAATTGGTAAAAATTTTAATCTGTTGCTCTAAAATCACCAATTTACGCCCATCAAAGTTTATCTCCCTATCTATTTGCACCAACTCACCTTCTCACCCATGAGATAAAAGTGATTCTTACTAGTTGAAGAACACATAGCCCTCCCGGGTAATTATGAATTCACAACATGTGTTAACATTCCAATTGGCCAGATTGAAGTTATCAATGAAGTACGAAGTAATAATTCATCACAAGTATGAAATAAGAGAAACATTAAACAAATATATTCCTACACATGATTAATTCTTATTGCAAGGAGAAAGATATAGGAAAATACTCAGAATTCATGGGGATAACACAACAAAAGATGATTTTGTATTAAAGTCCAAGTCTTCACAATAAAACAAAAAATCAAACATAAATACAAAATACTTATCTGAGACTTCTCCTCAAGCAAATCCTTTGAAATTCCTTAGACATCTTACTCCAGTAGACACACCAAAACACATACTACAAAGACTCTCACTCACTCCCCCCCCCACACACACAAGAAAAGTGCCTCACACCCCCTCTTCACCACCAAAAGCCTTCACGCCAACCCTCTCTAAGAGCATGTTTTGATTAGCCAATTGCGTCTTTAAATAAAGCTCTTAAAATTGCCAAGAGTCATTTCAGACACCTCTTCAAAATTTATCAAAATTCATTGCACAAAAGTCCAACACGTTTCTGGCGCTTAGCGCCCAGCTGTGGCACCTAGGCGTCAGCGTTCTGAACATCCTTTTTAAGTACTCGACGCCTAGGCGCCAGATCCTAGCGCCTTCAAATGCTACCAAAAAGTCCTCTATTCCATATTAATAGATCTCTGAAAATAACCCATGGTTGCTTCAAACACCCCCTTCAAAATTCGGCTAAATTCAATGGATCTTCTAGAAGGGAAGTTACTAGCGCTATAGTGCCAGTCTGGGCGCTATAGCGCCTACTACACGCATCTGTGGCGCATAGCGCTGCCCAGCGCTATGGCGCCATATAATTTGCGTCATTTTTGCTCATTTTTCCTTATTTTCTCCAAATGTTCATTCCATGTACCTGAAACCAAAAATATATAAAATATCTTCCTTTAAAGTGCAATATCACTAAAAATATACATAAAATGATCATAGAATATGTACTAAAAACCTGTAATTTTAAGATGGATCAGAAGGCTGTAAATTTTATAGACTTAAGAAAAGTTCTAGCACAAATTAATTTGTCTTAGCTAGGAAATAAGTTTAATTTTCAATGTGAGATGGAGAATGCTACTAATCTACTTCTAAACCTCTAACTTTACTAACAAGCTAACTGCATTTAGTTAAAAGAAGCGGGAAAGTACAAGTTATTGAAAATTTTACCTCCCCTTGTAATGAAACTAGTAGCTAGTGTAAGTGTAGAACAACTAGAATATTTAAATAAATTTGTGACAAATATGGGCATGCATTTTCTTTACCCTTTTCCAAGTGCATAAGGAAACTAAGTTAACTTAGGAATTGTTTCTACCTATCACCTTAGAAACCTCCTAATTATCTCGTCAAAATTATATCTTTATGTATTTGCACTAAGCTACGGACTACTTTTTCTTCAGCCTATAGATTAGCGTGGTTCTTACTAGTTGATTGAAGCCATAGCCCTCCCGGATCTTACGGGTTCACAACAAATTTTAACACTGCAATTGACCAAATTGCAATGTAGATGAAGTTCAAAGGAAAAACCATCACAATTAATAAAGTAAAATTATTCTAGTTGAATCTATTCCCTACACATACTACCATTTCATCACAAGAGGAAAGAAACAAAGAAATTACTCTGATTGCATCAAGAAAACAATAAAGCACATCATCTTATATCAAATCAATGTCAAATATTATGAATTAATTCACTAAAAGACAATTAAAATACAAGATACTTATATTTTCTCTTGAAAAACAAAAAAAATATTCCAACTTAAGTGTTCTCCTTACAATCTTACAGCAAATCCTCACAATACTTACAGATCTCAAAGTAAATACAAAAAAGAAAAAAAAACTTTTCCCTTTTCCTTCACTTCCTTGCACTGCTATCTTCTTCCCTGACTTCCCTAATGTCTCCTCCTTTCTAATCATCTGCCTCACTGACTCCCTTAGGGGCCCAAATGTGGCGCCTAGGAACCATTTGCTCTGTCGGTTAGGAAAAATGAACTGGCGCCTAGAATCACGACAGGATTCGACGCCTAAGCGCATTCTTTTGACGCCATGGTGCCATAGAGCGGCGCCTAGGCGCCCGTTCAGGTCTAAGCTCCACTGCTCCAATTGCCTTCATTTCATTTCATTTTCGCTCCAATTATTTTACCTTTTATATTTACAACCAAAACATGAAAATACCTTCCATTAAAGTGCAATATTGTCAAAAATAAGTATAAAATGCAGGAGAATAACTAACATGTTAATGAACATCTCACCAAACAAAATATATAACAAAATGGTGTCGTTGGGTCGACAATATATCACAAGAGCAGGAAAAACGGTCGGACTCCATATATACATGTCCTGTCCTAATTTTATAAATTAATATAGATTCAGAATTAAGGTGCGAGACATGAATAACTGCTCCTAGTCATCGTCACTTGGTTCGATGGGTCATGCACCTCAGAACCCGTGCATGTACCTTTCTGCTGATACAGATTTGATCTTAAGAACTATAGTTAAATACATGAAATGTTAAAAAAAAGACTTAATATGCAGAAAAGTTAGCAGGGGTTATATCATGCAACACATATGAGTCATGCCCGATGGGAGGATAACTCAACAGCACATGCGGAAAATATTAGCTTTTAAATCATTATTTGCTCCTTCCTTTTTATGCAATGAGTTTAGCATACATCATATTCAAAAATATATATTTTTGTGCACACAAACATGAACACAAGTCATGTCATGCAAACAGTGCAAGTACATAAGCGAGAAACGGAACATGCAAATGAATTTGATCAATCGACATGTTGGATCGATCGGGGTGGTCGACAGATGTCACGCCTAACGTGGGTCGGTCATACCGGGACGGTCGACCAGAACCAAGTGATCGATCAATCAGGTCAGGGCGGCAAATCAAGCCAAGGTGGGTAGGTCGATCGAGTTGTGGTGGTCGATCGAGTCGTAGTGATTGGTGGATCAGGTTGGGACAGTCGATTGAGTCGGGGTGACCGATCGAGCTGACATGATCGGTCAACCGGGATAGGGCAGTCAATTGAGTTGAAGTGATTAGTTGCCTAATTAATCGGTCGATTGGAAACCTAAGTGACCGATTGATCGGGTTGGGGCAGCTGATCGAGTCGAAGTGACATGTGTGAAATGCTACGTGCAATACATCACGACATAACATGCAAGAGAATACAAATGAACGTTCTCGATAGCAAGCTAGACCCGTCCTAACACTCCCGCATAGGATTTCTAGGCTTACGGTAAGGAGTGGAGCTGCACCGTAAGAGTAGTGGAGGCTCACGGTAAGGAGAAGTGGAGGAAAGGCTGTGAGAAGATCCCGGTGCCCTCGCCACTAGCATGCGGAAAAATAAAAATAAAGGAAATGAGAGAGAGAGAGAGAGAGGCCTCACATATGGAAGTGGAGTAGGGAAGATGCTAGTGAGGGAAAATAGCATTAGATAAGATTTTTTTATCTTATTATATGTCCTTTTTTATTAAGAAATGATTTTAATATATATATATATATATATATATATAATGATACACAGATATATGTATAGATTATTTGTGTAATAATTGTGCTATTTTCTCTTTTCTCATCCCAATACTTGAGTTATTTCTCTCAATTTTAAAATATTTTAAATATGAGTGTCTCAAATTACGTGATAATTATTAATTTACAGAATTCTTATAATATGGGTGTCCTTCGCAGGTAAAGTCGACATTCTAGATGCGTTCGTGCAGTCTGTCTCAGCATCTCAACTCATATGGACAAATTCATCGATTATCAGAGTCTCATAACGTGCGAAGCAATTTTCGTCAACGGTCTGCTTCAGAAGAACATATGTATCACCAAGATACAATTTCATGACGCAAAAACAAACACAGGCATGAAAGACATAAAAAATTGATGCAACAATTTAATAATACATTTTAAGAAAGAATTTATATTTTTGTTAGAATTAATATAAAAAAACTATAATTAATTACGAGGTAGTTCTCATGGCAAAATAACTATTATTTTAACATGTTAATCGTGAATGCTAGTTCTAAAATGTTTATATATATATATATATATATATATATATATATATATATATATATATATATATATATATATATATATATATATATANTATATATATATATATCAAAGAAGTAACATACAATGATTGACCAAGTAACAACATTGATGATACGATATGATGGAGGCTTAAAATTTTCTGAAGAGTTTGTTCCAAGTATGTTTGCGGCAAAACATGTCCATTTGTTAATGATTGATAGGCCTTCAACAAATTTCAATCATTTGTCACAAAACTCGAGGCACTACATAGATTTCAATGCAATTAATGTAGCAAGAAATATTCAAATTTTGATAAAAATTCATCCAGACGTCTGATTCTAGCAAAATAATAGTCAAATTGACCAGCTCGAAGGGATGGACCCAACAATGCTAAGATCAGTCTGATCTAAGTTAAATTAAGCCCATATCAAGCCAAAAGAACAACTTTCGGAGGCTTCCCGGGTATAATTAGAAGTTCAAATGGATCTCAAATATGACATACTATAGTTAAATTGAGCATCTCGGATAGATGAATCCAACGAGCCCAAGATTACTTAATCCGAACATTATTAAGACAACCAAACGTCCATCAAACTTCGTTCAATCGAGGGGTTCTCTCTCAATTGTCTGATCAAGATTGTTTTGATTTTTTGTCTAATTTGCAATTTAGGCTCTATAAATAGAGCCACAAACACCTCATGTGGTGGGAATGAAACTCAGAGCCACAAAGTGAGCAGAGCCCACATAAGAGGGAGCTGTAGTTCAACCTTCTGCATCTTCGTTTCCAGTCTTCTCCGCCATTCGACAACTGTCGTCTCCTTCTGGTTCTCGTCGTCATCTCAAGTAGCCACTCCTTCAGACTACTGCCACCACCGCCTTTTGGTCTCCTCCGTCTTCTGGCTGCCGCTACCTTCGGTCGCCGCCTCCTTCGATATTCGCCGCCCTTTAGTCGCCATCGTCTCGAGCCATCGCTACCTCCTTCCTGCCCTTGTCGCCCTCCGGCCATCGTCACTACCTTCCGGATGCTGCCGCTATCTCCTTCGGTTGCGGTTGCCTTCTAGTGGCCACATCCTCGATCACCACTACCCTTCAGCCACTGCTGCATTTCAGTCACCACCGTCTCCGCCAACGCCTCCACCACCGCCATTGCCACTTCCATCGCCCTTTGATTGTCGACACCATCTCTTCCAGAATGATGCCACTTTTCAGCTGTCTTCATCTCGGTCGCCAATGCCTTTGATCCCTATCGTCGTCCTCCTCAGTCTGTCGCTACCTCCAGCCACCATCACCTCCCTTTGGTTGTCGTCGTTTGGGCGGTCGCAAGCTCCTTCTAGCCACCATCCCCCTCCGATCGCCTTTGCCACTTTCCAGCAGGCTACACTCTTTGCCTGACACCATCTCATACCGTCGTCTTCCAACCATCGCCATCTTAGGCTAGCGCCGCAGTCTCAAGCCTACACTGCAATCTGTGTGCAGACAATTTAATCCAAGAAGTTGTGTAACTCTTTCTTTCCTGTAGGACGAGGGTTGCACCTATAATTGCCAACTCATAGTGAAATATTTTAACAGGGCGAAGCCCGGTGGTTTTTCCCTATTTGGATTTTTCACATAAAAATTTTTAGTATCATCACTGTTCTCTTATTTTTATTTGAGTGTGTGCTGGGTTTTCATATTATGCTAAGATGATAATACTTTACTCTACCGCTGTAAATTTTCTAGCACGCATCAACGCTGATAATATATAAATTAATTTCCATGTAACAAGCCATTGCTTAAAAAGTTGGCATGTAGCAAGCCATTATTATTGAAACAACCGCCATCAACCTATTATCCTAGAACCCATGAAGATAGAATCTTGGCATGTCTTCCAAATTTTATTATCACTCATTAAAATTTTTTAGTTTTTTTACTGTTTGTTTCATGGTGCCACTATTTTATGGAGTAAGATGACGCATTGTAGCCATTCTTTGGAAGAACTGAGGAGGGTCACATCCAGCATGTAATAAATAAAATTGAAAAATTGTGCAATGCCTTCGGAGGAAACATCTATGTCATGGATGATAAGTGTGGAGATAATGTTGAATGATATCATACTTTGCACCAACACCAAATTATCCTACCAGTGCTCAAGAGCCAAGGCCGCCTACTTATATGGATGAACATCCTATGACATATCCAAGTACATTATCATTACAGGGTGTTGAATACTCAGACAGTGCCTCTACATAAGCACAGTGGTCTTCATTCAATATATCATAGCCGTGAGAACCATCTGGATGCTCTACGCATCCACATACAACATGATGCTTTTTCACAAAAAACTCTTAAGAGGAGATCTAGTTCAATATCTACAATTCCACAATCTACAAGATAGTATTATACAGCTTCTTCTCTATCACAACAACATCGACATATACACGCACAATTTAATCAGGCATCCACGTCACATGATGTTGGGGATGTTGTTGAAGTGAACACGCAATAACATTATTTGCGAGAGCAAACACTTCAAGCTTCTGATCATTATACATCATATTTACCTGATGTTATACCACGACAACGTAGATGAAGACACTACTATTATTTTCAAAATGTATTGTCTTGTTATGTTTTAAACAATATGTATGCAAAGTATTATTTTATTCATGAATTTATCTTGTTCATATATATATATATATAAACACAAACACACACACTTTTTCCTAAGTATAGGAAGTTATATTAATCAAGTTTTATTTATGCTAAAAACTAAATACATAACACAAAATTATATAGATAACTACATACAGAGCACCCAGAACATTGATGCTTACAACTCAAGCACACGTGATTTTTTTAACCACTAAGTCGATGCATTTACATGTGCCAGAATCAAACTATTAAGAATTTGATAAAAAAATGAAAAGCAAGGGTTAGAGTGCTTTGTTTGTAATTGCCCCAAGCTTTTATATATAAAAGCGAGTAATGAAACATATTTCTTAGTAAAATTTTAAAATGAAATAAATTAAAATGAACTCAAATAATTATGTTCATGTAGTTTAATAAAATTATAACATAAAATACATTTAATTATATTGTAATTAATCTAAATTTTAATACAATTCAATCTTAATTTTAATTGAGAAAGTATATATTTATGAAAAAAAATCATAATTTCAAAACTAAATATGTTCTAATTATCTTTAAAGCTCAAGTTACATTCTTCAAAACTAAATAAGCCCTAAAACAAATCTGTTTTAGAAATTTGTCATTGCTAAGGCTGGTAAATTTTGGGTCAGTTTGTAGCTCAAGTTACATTTGGACTTGACATCCTTTACATTTTGAAGAATATGTTCTTATTTTTCATCAAGATATGCTAACTTGCCTGGCAAGTAGGGGACCAACCGAGTCGAGCTTGAGTGAGTCCAAGGCTTATGCTTGTTATGCTTTCAAATTTTTTGTTGTTTCTGTTTTTCTCGTGTTCGAAATGGCTAGTGAATAGTGTGTTGGTTTTTCACTCGATTTAAACTCGTTCCTGACAAGTAGGGGACCAACCGAGTCGAGCTTGAGCGAGTCCAACGCCTATGCTTGTAGTGCTTTAGAATTTTTGTTGTTTGTGTTTTCCTCGTGTTAGAAATGGCTGATGAATAGTGTGTTGGTTTTTCGCTCGATTTAAATAGCCAGATTCTTTTAACCCGTGTTCGAAAACTCGTTTGTTCAAATTAAACTCCGGTTCAACTCATTTAATTATTTAAATAGCCAGATTCTTTTTGTTCAAATTAACTCGTGTTCCAAATCAAACAAAATTGATTATTTTAAATAAACATATTAAATAATGTCGACTAACCTTACACATTCACACAACATTCCCAATTGTTCGTTTGCACGAAGTCTCCATACAGGACTAAATATCCGTATTTTAGGGATATTTACATACATACCACCCAAATCTTATGTATTTACATATCTAATGTCTGCATTTATACCTTCTACTACTATAACAGAATAGTTCTTAAAAACAAGAAAATTTAACATTTTTAAATACAATATAAATAATTAATATAAAAGAATATACAAATATTATTATTTAATTATTTATTTTTTTTCTCATAAGCAAATAAACATTTGTTCGTCTGCGACTTATTTATAAATTGGACACAACAAAGTATTCTCGCTTGGCTATCTTGGTCAAGGAATGAATCATACACGTATGCTTTACTTAACGAACCGAACACAAGAAAAACCCTTTTTTTTGACAGCCCAACTAACATGATGTGCAGAATTTCAATTAATATCTCATTGTTAATCGGCTTAAAACAACTAGTTTCGATGTATGCTTGCCTTCTCGACTAGAGATAACCCATACAATTCCGCTTCCTTTGTTCAACAACCCTAAATAGCAATCCCCTCCCAAATGTCAAATTTTTCATCACTAGCTATTCACCATAACTTTTTCCTAAGCTTAAGTAGCCTTCTAACCCTAATTATATCAAAAGCATTTCCCCAAAACCTCAGTCAAATATCCCCACATTCTATCCAACCAACAATTCACCGTCACGGGCCCATTATGGCGTTTAGAAAGCCCAAAATCTATTACAAACAAGCTGGACATGTGCCTGGAGATGAGGCTTAAGATATATATGCAGCTTTACTTGAATGATTGCCTCTAGTAAGAGTTTAATCAATGTTTTCATTGGACAATTTCTCTCACATTCACATTCTAATCCATTTTCAACATTTTTCCTTATCTGGCATGCAATGTAAATAAGCATGGGGTGTATGATAAGTAGTGGGCAAATGGCACATCTTTTATTACACAAATAATGCAAAAAATCCAATTGAGAATAGATAGTTTTTTTACTTTGAGAGATGTGTACAGCAATGGAAGATGATTTTGGGTGGAGGGAAAATACAACCGTGCTATAGCGTTAGATCTTGAATGGCAACAACATAATGTTTTAAGTTGGAAGACGAGATGCTATAGTGTGATCTCGCGAATAAATGAGGTCGCTGGAGAGGAGCGTCTTACTGAGACCACCACTTGTTACGATCCCACAAGATAAATGACGAGTTGATGATGACGGCAACTCTATAAACTAAGAAGAATGAGACGAATAAACAAGATATAGGTACATTGGGAGAATTCATAACATTTATTTCTCCTCCCAAAGTCTTCACATTGAGGGCATTTCTGTTTGGGGCAGCTTGTGCGTTTCAGGATAAGCTGCTTATTGTGAAACGCAGTCTGCGGGCCGCCCGCAGTGGTCGACCTGCGGCCTGCGTTTAGTGTAAAAACACAAACGCATTTTCGGATAACCTGACGAAACGCGCGAACCAAACGGTATGGCGGCGTTTTGAAAACACCGCCGACACTTATAAGCTGCCCCAAACGGACAAGTATCTCATTAATATTAATTTTATAATTAATTAATTTTTTTATTAACCTAATGCAAGAACTAATTAACTTAATGGTGAAGGTCAGTGGACACAAGTTCTGACACATAGATACATGTATATAGTTATATTTATGAAGGAAGCATATATTTGAGGGGGAAAAAATATTTTTATTTGGATGAATTATACTTATCTTTACGTATGAAATGCTTCATATCTTGATGGAATATCCCTTTTTAGTAAGCTATAAGAAATCGTATTCGGTAAAAACTTGTCTGATTAGGAAGATTTAGGTATCTGTTGCTTTCTATGCAATTATTCCACATCACTTCAAATCAATTTACATGTAGATCTTCTTAGCACAATATTTTGGAGGAGGAAAAAAAAAGAACTTTTTTGAAGTAATATTTTTAGGAGGAAGAGTTTCATACAAACCACCCGAAAACCTCGTATTTATGTACCGCCAAGGTGCTTTTTTGAACTATCGAACTGATGTATTTACGTGTGCGTCGACTAAACTATTGAGAACTTGATAAAAAATGAAACGTATGGATTGGGGTATTATCATGAAATCATGAATGAAGGAGAGTGATTGATATGTAAATAGCAAGTTTGAGGTGGTCTCTTATGTAATTGCCCCTTTTTTTAGAAATATTGTTCAAATATTCTAAGCCCCTCTTACCATTTGGAAAATGCAAGACTGATTATAGAATCGCCTAATCAAGCTAAAACTTTCAAAGCAGATAAAGTAATTGAACCTGAACAAATGTTTATTTATATCATACCCACACACCCATTGAAGCTCAATCCTTCTAATTCTTCGCTGAAAATTCATGTCTTTTCAACCTAAGCAAATGTGTATTTACATATCCAACACCTAAACTTTATTTTTTATATTAAGTATTTAAATATAAGTCGCCCAACTATTAAGACTTTGAGAATGTGTATCTGACTGATAAAAAAACTCTAGACATGGTGGGGATGAGAGATATTGATATTGCACTCCCTAACAAGAGCAAATGAACTTTACAAAAGGTCTGACACATTCTGGAGCTGAAACACCACTTAAAACCATTCATAACATTTCAAAAACACCATCATTTTAATCTTTAAAGATTGAAATACACATTTTCATGTATATATAAACGTTTCACATGTAAAGAAATAAAAATATGAGTGAAATATATGTTATTAAAAGAAGGAAAAATAAAATTCAATTTCTAACTTAAAAGTTGGTTTGGGAACCAAGCCGAACACAACTAGGACATGATAAAGCGTGGCCAGTCAAAATAGCATTAACTTTTGAAGGCTACAGATTTGTCATGACATGCAGGTGACAAACATTTATAGGATGGAGTTAACAAGGAGCGGACCCCAGACATGTTGACGAAATTTTACTCTATTTGATATCACAGACC
The DNA here is from genome assembly GCA_003013225.1 of Phalaenopsis aphrodite. Taxonomy (NCBI): domain Eukaryota; kingdom Viridiplantae; phylum Streptophyta; class Magnoliopsida; order Asparagales; family Orchidaceae; genus Phalaenopsis; species Phalaenopsis aphrodite. Next base: position 260,635 of record NEWO01000248.1, on the reverse strand, counting down.
TAAGTTGCATTTTGTAGTTGGCTTATTTTGGTTTATGCTTTCATATTGGTGGACCCTTATTTGTCCCTTACAGTTGTGTCCCTCCCACAATGCAATTTGTCAACATGTCTGAGAGATTGCTTTCTGCTCTTTGCCATCTTTGCCATCTTTAACGCGTAAACCTTTTGAATTTTGTGGTGACCATAAATTGCAGGAGATTAGTATTTGACTAGCTAGGATTTGGAAGATTTACATAGAAGCCACTGAATTTATATGTATTAACAGAAGTACCACCTAAACTTCAATTTTAACATGTATGTTAAGAACTGGCCGTTTTGATGTGATATGAATGAATTGGCTGGTTTAAATGTAAAAAAGAAAAAATAGAATTTGGGTGTTAGATATGTAAATAGACAAGAGTTAGGTGGTATTTATGTTAATGCCCGGTATTTTGTATTTTTAATGGTGTCATCTTTGTTTAACATTTGCATGTGATAATGGAATGTTTTTTTACTGTTTCAGGAAGCTATCAGCGTTAGCCAAAATTTAGGAAGCGTTCGCTTCATTGTCTTACCGTGGTTTAGATCACAAAGATCTAAATGAAGGGTCCGTTTGCGGCAGTTTATAAGTGCGGGCGGCGTTTTCAAAATGCCTCATTACCATTTGGTTCGCGCGTTTCGCTAGCTTATCCGAAACAGTGTTTGAATTTTTACACTAACGGGTCGACCCCTGCGGCCGGTGTATAAAATTTATAAAAAAAATAAGCCATTGTACAAAATTAAATTGAGGTTCAGCTAAATTATGACCTCTAATAACATTCACGAGAGAAAATTTTATACACAAGCTACACCAAACGGACCCGAAGTCACAGATAATATGAAAAAAATAAAGTTCAGCTAAATTATGATCTCTAATAACATTCACGAGAGAAAATTTTACATATATAGTTTGGACGCAATTCTGCATCGTGACTCTAATAAAATTAAGCCAGTGTACAAAATTTAAAAAATTGTTTGCATTTGGACTCATAAATTTATAATTTTTTTAAAAGAGGGCCCACTGGAAAACATTTGGCGCTCTGTTATTGGAGCCCACAGCATTCATGAAGCTTATATATATATATATATATATATATATATATATATATATATATATATATATATATATATATATATATATTACAATTAATCGTAGACTCATTAATTAGGAAAATTAAGCTTATGAGTAAAGTTCTCTGCAGATGCACTTCTCTTCATTTGCCAATCATGCATTTTAATGCAGGGTCCGAAGCAACAGGATCCACATTCATGATAGCAGATATCCTTAAAAGGTTGAATTTTAATGAACGGGGGTAGATGTTATTAAAACAACTGTAGCTAAATCATTTTAGCTTCTCTAGTCTATCTGTATATGGTCTAAACTTTAACAGTTGGACTAATAAGTGAGTTTCTTCACTACATATAATGTTAGCATAAGCATTTTATTGTTTGGCCAATCTGTGTTCCCTTACTTTTCAAAAAGATGCTTCATTCAATAAAGTTTCTTGGACTACTTTGATAGTGGGCGATGAAAGCATCTAATAGTTGGACCACATGTAACGTCTAACCTCTAATATTTGGACTTCATCAAACCAGGATGTATTAGTTAGAATCATTTAGTTGATTTAATTGGTCCGTGTTTACCAAGATTTGGTATATGATGAATCATGCTAGTTCTCTAGTAAGAGTGGTTTTACTAGTTCTTATGACAGAACTTATCTTGCCAAGATGAAAAGAATCACCCATAAAAATCATTTGTTTTATTGACTGGACCATTATGTTTGTCAAACATATCCAAAAAGATTTGAGATATCTGTTCAAGATATATATTACCTTGACCAGTTAAGGTTGTTTTTCTAAATTGAGCTAACATGCCTCTTTGGCCAGCTCTTGATGCAAATGTTCTTTTTGATAGTCAAGATACATATACTCATTGACTATTTAAGGTTATCTTGTTTGAAACAGCTAACATGCCTATACAAACAGCTCTTGACACAAGTAATTCATGACAATGTAGCTAAGAAACATGTACTCCTTAGCTACTCGTTATATGAGAATCATTGATAGAAATAACATGCCAATTCAGCTAGTTCTTAGTAAGAGTATTTCTTCTTTATAATTATGATACATATACTCCTTGACAATTTGAGATTATTTTGTTTGGTAGTGCTAACATGCTTATTCGACCAGCTCTTGATGTAAATACTTCATGGCTATCTAACTAGGATACATATACTCCTCAAATATTTGTTATTTAAAAATATCTCCATTAATAGAACTAACCTGCCTATTCAACCAGTTTTGGATAGAAGTATTTATTTTTTATAGTGAGTATACATATACTCCTTGACAATTTTAGGTTATTTTGTTTGATAGAACTAACATGCCTATTCGGCCAGCTCTTAATACAAATACTTCATAGCTATATAATTAGGATACGTATACTCATTAGCCATTTGCTTTATGAGATTACCTCTATTGATCGAACTAATATTCCTATTCGATCAATTCTTGATAGGATTATTACTTTTCTATGGTTAAGATATGTATAATCTATGAATATTTGAGGATATAAAGAATGATAAAGCTAAAATGCCTATTTGGCCAGCTTTTACTACAAATACCACAGGGCTCTATAGTTAGGAAATATATGCTCCTCAACTAATTGCTATATAGGAATATCTCCATTGATAAAAATAATATACATATTCATCCATTTCTTTATAGCTATTGTTTTCATTCCTTTTTTTGAGTTGCCAACTTTTCTTATTGTTGTTGTCTAATCCTCTTTTCAAGTAAGCCTATTTTTTTAATCATGAAAATTATTCAAAGAAGAACTGAAAAGAAAGAAGTGACGACAAATAAATAGACGAACAAAAGAACATGAAGAGCTTTCATAAAATAATACGCACATGTATAGCCCAAGAAACGTACGTCCGAAATGAGATCGGATCGAAATTACTTAGAAATATATTCACAAGAAAAGTTCTATATATGCTACCCATAACTAGATAATCAAATTTTATCTGTGTCCTGGGTTCAAGAGTAGTTCTCAAAGAAACATATCCCTTTGTTTAATTAAATCTTGAGGATTGCCCAAGAATACTTTTTATATTAGGATTCTATATATAATAATTTTATGATTTCTAGTTGAAAGGGGTGCGTCAAAAGAAAAGGTTATCTTAAATCAGAACATCTCGGTGCATATGTGCAAAGGGAAAGTATCTTGCATCCCAAATGAATGGCGGCTAATCAACAATTGAGGCTTTATGAGGTGATTAGGTCATCAAGCAGGAATATCCCACGACATCGAGGTTGTACTTGGCCATAAGAGCGAAAGAAAAATCACCATATCCCAAATGGATTGTGATATATTAGCTAAGTGAGGCCCATTAAATGACATCAATGAATGGGTAAAATGGAGGATTATGCTCAATGGAGCTTCCAAATGAAGGTAAGGAAAACCTAATAAAGTAGAGTGATCCTCGTCAAGGCTCCGTTGACCCATCATTCCAAGCTTTTAAGGCCATAAGTCTACTAGGTTGTGAAGGTAGTCGACCCAAGGGATTCTTTGTCAGCAACCCACATTTTCTGTTGTCCAAAGAACTCCGATGGCCCCAAGGTCAGAGGAAAGAAACCTCTAAATCCCTTGACCTAAAAGGAGGAATTCAAAGAATCTGAGGCTTACACCTGCCAACATAAGCAGTAGAAGGTCACTGAAAGAGGAAAGAAATATTCAGTTTAGTATGTTGAAGCACTCGCACAAAAGGTCTTACACCCCGTTTTGGTCAGGGAGCCTTCTAAAAGCCTAGGCATTCTATATAACCATCTATGTAAAAAAAGTATGTCAGTCTATGCTGATTAGAGGAGTAAGGGGACTCCTCCTCAGAAAATGCTTTATGATATAGTTATCTAAAGTGATCCTTAAAGGTTGAGGCTCTATTAATTTTATGATGGGGAGATAAGCATGCATGCGACCCCATTTTAAAACTGAACCAAAGGCCATGCAGAAAATAAAAACTTTTTTTATACTAATTTTTCAATTTATCTTAATCTTTTTTTAGGAATTTTTAGTAGAATGTTTATAAATTTATGGTCCTTAAAGAGCCTAGGTTATATTTTTTTTAAACATCCAGATAAACCACAATGAAAAAGGGTGTAGCTAGTGATCACTCAGCAGGAAAGTAAAACAAACCAACATAAGAAAAAAAGTCAGGCCCGATCTTGCTGGGTTAACAACATATCTGAAAAAGCCAAAAAAGAGTGGTCAAGCACCACATAATACATAACTTGTCCTAATTCTATACATCAATATAGATTCAGACTTATGGTATGAGACAAAAGTTGCTTCTGCTAGTCATCGTCACATGGTTCCACGTGTAAAATGCTTTGTAACTGGTGGCCGTTCCTTATTTCTGATACAAACATTGGCTAGTACTCTTAAAATATAGTACATATAAAAGTCAAAAAAGACTCGACATGTATCTAAAGAGTTATTGTGGGTTACATCAAGCAACATATAATAAACCGTGTCTTGTGGGAAGGGGAATTCAATATCTCTTCCCTTAGCGGAGATGGCCCCATGCACATAAAATGCCCTACTATACTAAAACACACATTCAAACTCTAGTAAATAAGTAAAGCAACATGCAAAAAGATGTTTAGACAGGGCAACCAAACAACAAAGAACAATAACCATGCTTCAAAAATACTACCTAGAACTCTAGTCCTAGCCTAACACATCATCTAAGTGCAAGGTGGTCCTTAACACAACATCTAAGTGTGCAAAGTGTGGGCAAAACTTGTGCATGACTTTGATGGGGCCACCAACCCCAACCCCATCCTGAAGATCTAAGGATTCTAAAGCACGCCAGTAGAATGCTAATTTTAGTAAAAGACCTTAAAAGGGGACGACCTCACATACAACCAAGTTAATTATGCAATTAAATTTTAAATTATAACTTAAGACTTGATGAATAGTGACCTGACCTACAATTACGTAGTTATTTAGTTTTTTTAGCAAAAAAATTGACCCAGTTTCTTTAGGCATCTAGTGTGTGAAATTGATATGTTATAGAGTTTAGAATTTGATTTATAGTTTGCAAACTAAAGGTTCTATAAAAATATACGTATCATTTCAATTAATATTGGATTTTCTTTACAACCCAGAGTCTCAATCCCACAGAGAAGCGAGGTAAGAAAACCCTTGGCTAAGTTCTAGTCTACTACTATCAGGTTGAAAAAATTGAACTAATTATTCAAAAAATGTCACGATTTTGAATTTAGATGACATTTTGAAACTGATAAAATTGCTTAAAAAATTTTACAAGTTGGATTCTATTGTCCAACTCTCTCTAAGATATTTACACATACATAAAAAAAATGTGATCGATGCCAATGAGTAGGCAATATATCTAGAAGAAATGAAATGCCTCTAAATTTCATGTTAGAAGTTGAGATCTTTGATGTTTGGGGATTGGATTTCATGGGACCATTTATTCCTTCATCTGGGAACTTATACATATTAGTTGTGGTAGCCTACATTTCAAAGTGGATTGAAGCACAAGCTTTACCTCGTTGTGACGCTAAAAGTGTTTCAAGATTTTTAATGAAAAACATTTTCACTAGATACGGAATGTCAAGAGTGATTATCACTGACGGATGATCCCATTTAAGGAATAAATACATTCAGAGATTGGCAGAAAAGTTTAATGTTATTCATAAAATCTTTACTTCATATCACCCTCAGAATAATGGGTTAGCTCAAGTTTCTAATAGAGAGATTAAACAAATACTTGAAAAGACTGTAAACCCTAGTAGAGTAGATTGGTCTACTAGACTGGATACTGCATTATGAGCTTACATGACTGCTTATAAAAACCCTATTGGAATGACTCCTTATAGGCTGATTTTTGGAAAGACTTGTCACTTACCAGTAGAATTGAAGTATAAAGCATATTGGATGATTAAAAAATTCAATTATAATTTGAAAGATGTTGGTGAGAAGAGATTGCTACAAATGAATGAATTAGAAGAATTAAGAAATGAATCTTATGATAACGACAGAATTTATAAGGAGAAACTAAAGTTATGGCATGATCAAAAGATTAACCAGAAGAACTTTGAACCAGGACAATAAGTTTTGCTTTACAATACTAGGCTGAAGTTATTTCCTGGGAAATTGAAATCTCGTTGGTTAGGACCCTTTACTGGGACTCAAGTTTATACTTACCGAGCTGTTGAGACTAAAGATCAGAAAACGAGATTTTTTGTAGTGAATTTAATTTAGATAACTATATTTTGTAGATATTTAAATATTATGGTACATTTAAAGGAATATTTTTCTAAGGAAAATTAATTTTGTAGATTAAGATATTTAGTATAAGAGAATAAGACTATAGTTAACTATTTAAAGTAAAGAAAACTATATTTTGAAATATTAAGAATATTAGAAATTCGTTTGAGAAGAAAAGATTGAGGCTCAATGATGTAAAAGCTATGAAATACCTATAAAGTTAAGGAATGCTTTGAGTTTCAAATTTAAGAAAAGAAAAGTGAAGTTCAAAATTATTAAAGACTATCCAGATATAGTAATCTTCACTTGAAAAAGAAAAAAAAAGATTGACAACAATCCCTGAAAAGAAAAGAAAAATATATATATAAGTGAGGAGAAGCTTGAGGAGATGCCTAATAAAAAATTAGCTTCACTTGGACCTACCTAAAGAGAAAACCTAAATACATTCCTGAACTTATATTTATGGAATAACATCTTTTACTAGTAATGTTGTCATGAAGTTCCTATTATTTGAATATTTTAAGTGACTTGATATTACAACATATAATCATTCTTGAAATGAATAGAAAACTAGAACTCTTAAACTTGATGACTAGATAGTCTTGTACCTACATAGTTAATTTAATTACTTAAAATTTTTCTGAAAATCTCACTATGGTATTTACTTAAATCAAACTTATAGCATTTCTGAATTAAAACTTTACCACAGTAGATCATAACTTTTATGTAGTACTAAAATTACTTGAGGACAAGTAATAGTTAAGTTTGGGGGATTTTAACCAAAAAAAAATATGTTGAGATTTTCATACCTATTTTACACTGATTTTAATGATATTGCACTTTAAAGAAAGATTATTTTGGTGTTTTGTTGCAGGTATATTGAATTATGGTTATTAAAGTAAAGAGATGCAAAAATGAGCAAATTTGGAGCAAAAAGAAACAAAATATGAAGATTTGATCTTGGGCGCCGATTGTTTGCCTACGGACCCCATTATATCATTAACACATCCTTGTGCTTATTTTCTCAAACGCACATGCAGGTACTCCTAGGTATGCATGTCTACACACCAAAATGCCAAGCAACTATTGATTAACCAATGCCACCACCAAACAGACAACGTCAACATGATCAAATCATCCATGACAATTCAAATTCTCTCAAAGTATAAATTTATTAAATATCTAAAGTTATTTTTTTGAATGACATAAGCAAAATTATCCAAAAATAGAGGGCAATGAATGTGTTATCAATAAATTTTTTTCTTGCTCAAATCTCAATTTATTTTCTTATGATGAATTTTTAAAATATAAATTTAAGATCATCAAGGCTTGATTTTAACATGTTTTAATCAAGCTGGTCATCTCTACTAGGTGAATCTGATGATACCAAAATTGGTTCAATAGAGTCTCATCAATCCTAGATCAAGCCATTAAAGCAAATTTGGAGGTATTTGATCATCAATTGAATAGTTAAATGAACTGTAAATTTTACATATTTATATTCAAGTCGAGCGTCTAATTGGACTAGAGACTTGGAGACAACTTCCGACCCATGTAACTGTCTGCCATTGTCGACCACCTCTACTTGCCACTGTCAAAAAAATCCTACATGCTAACATCATATCCCAAACACGGTTATATTATATAACACTGTATTGAAGACTTGACAATAACATTCAGCATCCATAGCCACCGACCACTACCTATTGGCCACCGTCGACCACAACCGACCATCATTAGTTACCGTCAACAATAGTCGGCCACCAAAGATCTCTACTTGCTAACGTCGAATCCCAAATACAATCATAACATGTACCATTTGTACTAAAGGCCCGACAATAATTTCTGGCCTCAGTATCCTTCAACCATCATATCACCTTTACTACCGAGAATCAAACATCGACAATCATTACTTATGACCGACTTAGCTAAATATGGCGTGTTTTATACCGATAAATGCCGTAAAGTAGTAACCCTGCCCCCTTAGTTATGAGGAAAGGATGGACCTTCGTACTTATATATTAATAATGGCTTACTTTATATATTTTTTCACTTCATGGATTTTTTCATGAAAAAAATTAAGGTGTCCCATTTTTTTTTCCTTTTTCATTCATCTATATATGTGTTAGATCATCGTGTAATGTTAAGACGTTAAATAGTCACTCTAATCCAGCAATAGAAAATTCATTGCAAAGGCAATTAGTTGTTTAAGATAGCCATAAAACTGAAGCAAACCTGCAGCGACGTGAGTGAAAAGCGAATCATCCAATACAGTGTCCTCGTCCTCGTTTTCTGTAGTGGTAGAGAAACCATAAAGACTAAGCTCACCCTCAAAAATAAACACACATAAAAAACAAAAGAAAGAAAAAGAGGCCAACTTTGGATCTAGGAGATCTTAATTATAGGTAGACCTCATAAATTCATTGCTATTATAACGCCAACAAGCATAAAGTTGATGCCAAAGATTTTATCTCTAATGCGGCTTACGCTACACAATGCCATTGACGAGCAAAAGCAAGTGGCGCCCCTCAAAGATATGAGTTAGATAGAATCGAAGAACCAAATACATCTCTCTTCAATGAATCTGACAGGCTGCATTTTGTTTTTCCGTCTCATAAGGAAAACCTTTTTTTTGTGTGTGTGTGGACAAGAGAAGGCAAAATAAGAAGATATCATGTAAAACAAACCTTCTATGATCTATAAGAAAACAGAGTGGCATGCTACAGTTTCTTCATCAAGTGCCATGAAAGCAACCCAAAGTTCCCAAATTTGAAGAATGTTTGCAAATATATTTTAATACGAGACTCATTCCAAACTTCAATTTTATTTTGCATTAATGAAGAAGATTACATTTGATAAGTAAATATTTTAGTAATTAGTAATGGTTATAAATGAAATGAAGTTGGAAAAAATCTGTTTTTTATAAAGTTAATGCAGAAATAAATGCTTTCGTTCCATCCATAATCTCCTATTATACATCGTTTTAGCAAAAGACTAATCACAAAATCCATGAAAATAAGAAATAAATACTAATGCAAGTTTGTAACTTTAAGATAAGAGGTGATGTCATATATTGAAGAAGTTATCTCATCTCCTGTTTAGTTTTTAACTAAACTGCATCACGGTTTGCTGGGGATGTTGGTGATATTTGTAATTTCATAAAAAAAAAATTATTATCTTAGCATTGCACAAAATTCTTACATTGCACAAATCGTAGCTTAAGCTTTGTAATATATAAATTTGTAATGTGTTACTTATTGAACTGTTTCATTTATCATAAAAATAGCATCGATGCGTGACTTGAGGTCCACAGTGGTAGAGTAATGAATTATCATTTTAGAAATGCATAAAAATGCAGCACACACTCAAGTAACTAAAGAGAAGCTGGAGGAGAAACCTCAATTTTTACCTGAAAAATCATCGAAAAAGATAAAAGTCATGAGGTCTAGCCTAGTTGAAATAATTCACTGTGAAGAGTGAAGACACAGGTCCACTCCTCTCTTGAATTAGAGAAGATAGAGTTACAAAGTTGATCATTGTAAATGCAAAATAATAGTTCATTAATGGCAACCATTGTTTGGCTGCAATGACTTTAGTTGTCAGTGATAGCAGACTGCAAGAGCATAGTCAGTTGCTATGGAGGCAGATGTTCATCGTGATTTTTTGTAGATGGTGGTTGTAACACTAACAAGCCATATAGGTCATAGTTGAATGCCTTGATAGAAGTTGGCCTTTTGGGTCGCAGATGGTTTCTTCAGAAGTGTTGATTGATCACAGTGGTCATAGTAGAAAGCTACAGGTGTTGTGGGCCACGTAGGTCATAGTTGGTCATGTAGGCTAAAGTGGTGTGCTGTGATAATGTCGATGGCTATAGAAGCTGGAGTTGGGAGTTGTATCGGTTATAGGGCACGTTGGTCATTCTTAGTCATGTAGACCGAAGTAGAGAGCTGTGATGATGTATGTAGGTTGTAGAGGATTGAGTTAGAAGTTGCATGAGATGTACATTTTGGTTGTAGTTGGTCACATAGTTCATATTGGTGAGTTGCAATGATGCCCATTGGTCATAGAGGTAAGAGACAAGAGTTTCATGAGCTATAAGTCATGTAAATCATAGTTGGTCATGTAGGACGTAGATGTGAGCTTTAATGACATTCATAGGCTATAGAGGTCAGAGACATGAGTTTCATGAGTTGTAAGCCACGTAGTTCATAGTTGATCACTTAGGCCATAATGATGAGCTGTGATGACACCCGTAGTTCACAAAAGCTAAAGTTGGAAGTTATACAAGCTATAAACATATAGGTCGTTGTTGTTCTTGTGAGCCATAGAGGTGAGCTGTAACAAGATCCATAGGCCACAGAGGCTGTGGTTGAAAGTTACACGAGCTATAACAATTATATGTCAGAGTTGGTCACATAGGCTATAGTGGTGAGCTACAATGAAATTTGTAGGTTGTAGGGACTGAAGTTGGGACCTGCATGTGCTATCTGCCACGAAGGTCATTGTTAGTCATGTTGGTCTTAATGGAGAACTGCAACGAGAGAGTTTTAAAAGTCCGAAGAAAGACACCATCTTCAGAGTGTATTATTAAACTGTCTTTGAGAGGTTTCATTCCACCATACATGCTTTGCACAAAGTATTTTAGGTACATTACATCATTGTCTTCGGGGTGTGTAGTTGCATGGTGTACTGGACGACGTATTACTTAAACGGGTTCTTCACTATTCTGCAACATATACCAGGATTCCACGATGCATGTTATGACTCGACAAATGACTTTTTATACGGAGTATATGAAGGTCGATGGTGGTTGGTGGTAGTCAACAATTGTAGATGTGGCCAAAAGAAGATGGTCCATGATGATCAGTGGTAGTACAAGCAAAAGTAATTTGTTGGAACTTTGTATAGAAATGATATTGAGTTTCAGCTTCTTTTTCAAGCTCAAATATACTTCAGGCTCGCAGTCTAGGTTCCCTCTCAAGAGGGGGTAGGGCTTTGTTTATAGAGCTGAGGTTAGAAATAAAAGAAAAATCCAAAACACTCTAATTGAATGGCATGAGGCAATTTCCTCAATTGAATGGTATTCTATGGATATTAAAGTGCCTTAATGATGTCAAATTTGAGTGATATTGACTTGTTGGATTCTTCTTGTCGAGATGCTTGATTTGACTGTAAGTTTCTCCAATTTAGAATCTGTATAGCATTACCATTACGCATTGAAAGTTTCCAATACTAATTTAAGGATTTAAGTTGGGCTTGATTTGACTTGGATATGATAATCATTTGTATCAATGAGTTTGTCTTGTCTCGTGGGTTAGCTTGGCTGTATGATTTCTAAAATCAGAATTTTAGATAAATTTTAATCAAATTTTGAACATTTCTTACTAGGAAATTACCTTAAGATTTGCATCATACCACGAGATTTGTTATGAATGATAAACATTTGTTTATGACATATTAATTACCCTTTATTCTTGGGTGAGACTAAGCTTGTTGTCCAACAACAATATTATATATATATATATATATATATATATATATATATATATATATATATATATATATATATATATATATATATATATATATATATATATATATATATATATATATATATATATATATATATATATATATATACTGCCAGCTTGACCTGCTGGTAGAGCAGCCTCTTTGTAGGTCGAAAGTCCCCTCAGGTCAAGGTTTTGAATCCCCCTCTGGCCAATTTGTCGGCAATGAGGGCGGTCCTCGATTAGCTAGGCATATGAGAGTGGCTGGAGCCTCATATAATAGCCTCCGACCATTCATTTTAACACACACACACACACACAGATATCGGGCTAGTTGGCTTCCGTGGCAGGTTGACATGCTCATGGGTTGGCCAGTCAGGTCAACAATCGTGCCTGCGGGTTGGATCTAAGTGCCCATCAGCCATCAGACACACGACTAGATCTGAGTCACTAGGCGTCAACCTGTAGAGCGGGTGGGGCTAACATGTTGGCCCAGTACAACAGCTCTGTAAATTGCCACATCAGCGATCTGTGCAAGTTTTGGATTGTGATGGATTGCATCATGAGGTCATCAAAGGCACGCACCAGTGAATACCCTCCGGCCGTCACAAGCGCAGCTACTCCCAAGATCCAATGAAACATGGAGGGAAATTTAGGTAGGAAATTAATCAATGCATTAGATTAAGCTGTGGGACTAAAGGGATCAAATTAAATGCTTGTGTTATAATGGCCCATATTAGTTTAAAAGATATTTATGTTTTGTGGCTGAAATGGTTAAGATATAGGTTTTGTGGGTTTATGAAAAGGGGATAATGGGAGTTGGATTTTAGTCATGTGAAGAGGGAGGACAAAGATGAGAAAGATTCTTAAGGGGGAGTAAGAGAAAGAAGGAAGAACATAAAAAGGAGACCTAAGGGCAAATAAGAAGAGTGATAGAAAGAGATCAAAGAATAGGTAGAAGAAAAGAAGATCCAGAGGGAGGGGAAGGGGGGCGCTAAGCCCAAACTCGAGAAGAATAAAGAGGAAGAAGTTTCCAAAGATCAAAAAGTAAGAAGATCAACACAAGCCCGAGCCTAAGAAGGAGAAAAAAGGAATATGATACATGGGGCGGCCTAAGCCAAAGGAGGATTAATAACGAGAAAATGAAGAAAAGAGTCAAATTTTCCTCACTGTACCTTTCAGTTAGGACGATGAAAAGCTAGATTTTTCCCGCTGTGCATTCTACCAAAGATTCCCGTGTTTCTGTTTTTCTTCCCATGATTGGCAGAGGAATATTCCAAAATCCAAGGCGGTGAAGTTAATACCTTTTGAAGACAAGTTAGCCCTTTCTTTGTGAGCATGGAAGATCAAGCTTGTAGAGATTCATCATATCCTTAACAAACACAAGAATGTGAATCACACCCATGTAATAGACATATTGTCAATGGGATGCAAGTTAGCAAAGTGTTAGGATAATTTATCATTCATGAAAATTTTTCTCTCCCAGCAACACCTATAACTGATGGATTCTTGAGAAGAATTGAAGAAAACATGAGCTAACCTTGATTAGAGCGTAGTGACATTATTGGATTTTAAAGCTAGAATGTTGATGCTTGAAAAGGAGAATAGAAGGTTGTGATCATTCATGTAATGTCTTTGATTGGGACTCAAATGATCCCCCAACTTTCTTGAAAAGCAAAAGTGTCGAAGGTAGCTCATGGGAGCATATTTTCAATGATGAGGAGCATGTTTAATTGAATTAGTGTCATTTCTTCTGCTGCATGTTGTAGCTTGTGTACGAGTTTGCCAACATCTTGGTTTAGATATCTCTTCACCTACTTTATGATATTTGTATTTAAAAAACTTTCTATTATTTAATGTAGTAAAAATTTTGATATTTTTTCTGAGGTTACTTACTCCTTTCCTTTTCAGTAGACTTTTCTTCACCGTTTAGGCAGTTATATGTTGTTCTTGCCTAGCTTCTGAGACTACATTGCTTAACTTCTAGATTGTTGCTAAGAATGTTTAACATTCCTTAAGTTGTTTTGTCAGGAAGTGTCCGCTTGATGACTAAAAACTACGGTGGAGTAAATTGTAATCCATGATAGATGTACGACCAGTTCTAAGTTGTATAGCCAGAGATGCTCAAAAATATTTGTATGTGTTGAAATTGAGTCAAAAGAAGACCAATTTAGAACTTAAAACCTATCCTAGGTTTTATAGGTAAAGATGTTGATGAAGTTAACTTGTAATGGACAAAGGAATATAAAATCCACTAAGAATACTTGACATATCTGAGGTTGTTAGTCAAAGCTTTTACTTGATGATTGCAACCTATTGTGGAAGAGGTCAAATGGAATCAACTAAGAATTTTTTAACTATTGATCGTTGTTAGTCAAATTTTTTACATGATGACTATAGCCAATGATGGAAGAGGGTGAATCGAGTCCCCTAAGATTTATTAAGCCTATAAAAAGGTGCTAGAGGTGCTCTTAACTTCTCGAGACTGGGGTGGAGATCACAATGGATCATACTTTTTTCTTAGAAATATGATTGTATTCATACTCAAGAATATTTTTTAGAAACTTGCCATTTGCGATTTTTGAATATCATGCCCCTTAGTTGGGGTTTTTTTCCACACGAGGTTATGAAGCAACCAATGTATAAAATTTTTAAGAGAACAGCTTCCCAATCCAATTGAAAAAGAACACCAGTTTGGTGGGGATGCTTTGGAAGCCTTATTTGGACACAGAGCCATAGTAGAAAGTTGTAGGAGCTTTGAGCCACATAGGTTGTAGTTGGTCACGTAGGATATAATGGTAAATTATGATAATGTCGATAGACCATAGATGCAAAGTTGGGTTCTATATGAGTTGTGGGTCGTATAGGCCGCAGTTGGCCATGTAGGATGTAATAATGATCTTTGATGACATATGTAGGCTACAAAAGTTAGAGTCAGGAGTTGCACGAGTTGTATTCAATGTAGGATGTAGTTAGTCATATATGTCATGGTGATAAGCTACAATAACATCCTTAGGTTGTAGAAGTTGAAGTTAGGAAATGTAAGAGCTATAAGTCACATAGGTTTTAGTTGGCTATGTAGGTTGTAGTGGTGAGTTGTGTTAATTTTTGTAGGCTACATAGGATATAATTGTGAGTTGCACAAGATGTAAGCCATGTAGCCATTAGTTGGTCGGATAAGACATAGTGAGGAGCTGTGATAACGTCTACATATCGCAGAGGCAAGAGTTAGGAGTTACACGAGCTAAAGACCATAGAGACCCTAATAGTGAGCTATGATGATATCCGTATGTCATTGAGGTCGGATTCGAGAGCTACACAAGTTGTAAGTCATGTAGGCTACAGTAGTGAGGTGGGGCAACGTTTGTAGATCTTAGGGTCCGAAGTTGAGAGTTGCATGATTTGGTTGCAACGTAGTCCATATTGGGGTGCATATGTTGTAGCAATGAGATGTGAGGAGAAAACTTTAGATGTCTGAAGAAAGCTATCACCTTTGGGGTGTATTGTTCCACCGTCTTCTAAAGGCTTTGTTGCGTTGTATGTGGATTACTTTGCTAAACTGTAATCGGGGTGTTTCATTGCACTGTACATGGGGTATATTTGTCCCCATCTATTACGTGCATTGTTGCAATGTGTATTGAAATACATTGCTTTGTTAGGTGATTCACTGTTCTTCAACATACGTTGAGATTCTGCAATGCACATTATGACTCCAAATGAGGCTTCACTGTAAGGAGCATGTGGTGGTTAATGGTAGTCAACAATAGAGGGTAGCCAATGGTGGTATACGATGGTCAAAAGATGGTGATTGACGGTGGAGTGGGTGAAATTTGTCTGATCTTTAGTGTACAAGCATTGTTGAGCTTAAGCTCTTCTTGTTAAAGCTTTGATCATCTTTTCGCTCCCAGTCTTGGTCCCCTCTCAAGAAGTGGGTAAGGCCCTATATATAGCATTTAGGTTACAAATAAGGAAGGAATCCATACTAATTGATTGGATGACTTATGGAGATTATCTCGATCAGACAATGTTTTGTGGACATTTAAGTGTCTTAATGATGTTAAAATTGAGTAATCTTGGGCTGGTTGGACTCGACTTGTCAAGAAGCTTGATTTAACGTTAAACTTGTCATATTTGGAATCTATTTGGCCTTACAATTATACACTAAAAACTTCTATGAATGCTTTAACATCTTAATCAAAGCTTCATTTCAGTTGGATTTGACCAATTTTTTATCATTGGGTTTGTCTCGTCAAGCTAGTCAGTTTGACAATGAGTTTGCTAAACTCAATATTATAGATGGTTTTTAATTGAAATTTGAACATTTCTTACCCAAAAAATTATTTCGAGATTCATGTCATGTCTTGAAATATGTGCAGGGTGATGGAAATACATTGATGGCCTATCAGACATATATTCAAATTTTTCCAAATTGGAATAGTTCGATTATCTGTGATCAATAATAAAAGGTTTTATTCCCCCCCACAACTAAAGGAAGCAAGATTTTATGATTTGAACAGTGAATGGAGATCATTAAAAGTAGAAGAGCTGTTGAATAAATAGTGAATAGAGACAAATACCAATGTTTAAGATTATGGCCTTTTTATAGACTTTGGAAAGCGTAGTTATATCTGATCATCTCTGCCAAAAATCTTGACATTCCATCCGACGATCCCTTTTAATCACTTTCAGATTTTTCAATAATTTAGTATCTTGATTGACGCAATCTTATAAATTTAAGGGATGTTAGACATGCCAAAGTTTTTACTAAATTATAAAATTTGTCATGCAATTATGCTTTGAGTGACTCATGAACAGGGAAAATGAATCGAACATGAGCGAACAGAGCATCTGTTTGTGTTTGGTTTTTTTGAAATTAAATATGTTTGAAATAGACTCGTATTTGAAATTATTTGTGAAGTGGGCATTCGTGTTCGGTTCGATTTGTTTGAATTTAATTTGAATTGTTCTAATTGTTCGTATTGTTTGAATTGTTCGAATTACTCATATTCGATTCATGCTTAGTTTCAAATGAGCTAAACAAATTAAAAAAAAAAAAAATTATTATTTATTAAAATGTTATAAAAAAAAAGGTGAAGAACAATTTCATATAATTTAGAATTTAAAATTATTTTTAATAGTAATTTAATAAAATTTATATTTTAAATTTTCCTATTAAATATATCATAAAATTTTAAAATAAAATATTATAAATTTACTAATTTTTAATTATTTATTATAATTAAAAATATGTTAACCGAACACGGTCAAACAACTTCTTGTCCGTGTTCCGTTTTTTTATAATTCAAATTAAGAAAAACTTGTCCTTGTTTGCTTCGCTTGTTTAACGAACGAATCAAACGCGAATTTCTCATCAAACCAAACACGAAGCTGTTCCTGAATGACGAGCTTTTTTGACGGCCCTATTTATGACCATTTTGAATCGATTAAAACATTTTAGCTGGTGTCATTTGCTTTGTTTGGTCGAATCGCATGATAATCTTGACTATATACTTATTAAAATTAGCATTTAGAAGATCATACAATGTATTTTTTTATAATCGAAATAACTATATGTTATGAGGATTGAAAATATTGTCAAAATTCATATTTATTGATGAATTTCAAGCAAATGAAATTGCTAATAATTTCTTAGAGTGATCACTTATATCATTTGTTTAATGACCACATGTTATACTTCTTTATAAAAACCCCCACATTGCTTTCTGATGCTAGAACACTACGACCTTCCCAAATGCACTCGTTTTTTGGAAAATGGGGTCCATGACACGAGAAATTATTGCATAGATGTCCAATAATAGAGGACCACGTGGCAACATACACGGTTTGGGCCCGGGTTGCCACGTGACACCCTGTTATTGGACACCTTATGCAAATTTACATGAGATGTCCTGATGCAATAATTTCTCCCACGACACATGCAGTTTGGTTGCAACATCCACATATCTATAGCTAATACGATGTACGTATATTATCTAAATAAAAGTTAATTTGATAGAAACATATTATAATTTAATATAAATATACATATTCATTTAAAAGAAATCCCTTTTATTTTTTTATTTCAATAAAATTTAATTATATTATTTGATTATAAAAAAATTATTTGCAACTTAGGTATTATACTACTTAGTTGGTGAAAGCTAGCACGTGTTAATTCCAAACTTGTTAATTAATTTTTTAGATTTATAAAATTATTTATTAATAATTAATTTATAGAAAATTAATTATGTATTTAAAATAATAAGGTTTTAGTTAATATTAATAAATCATGTATAAGATAAATACAATCATTGAAAAATTTAAACAAACTATAAGACCAATCCATGTCATATTAACCTTGTTAGCTCGATTATAGCCCTAAAATTATATGTGCAACTTAATATTTGTACATAATATTACATAGTCAAATAGTAAATATTTAATTTATTGTCCCAAAGAGATGATTCTATGCTTAACGTCTTCTTGCACTGATTAGCACAAATGCTAGCTTTTGATTTTTGACAAAATATTAAGTACGGAATTTGCATGCATGCGAACTTCCTGCATGGACATAATGTACACGTTATACCGTACACGTTATACCCATGGGTACAATAGCGTACAACATTGTTATACAGGGAGTTTGCATGCATTCGAACTCCACCCTAATTTTGATGTCCATTAAGGCATGCATGCTAATGTGCCTTAACTTTATTTTCACGTCGAAGCATTTAAATTATTGATTTATACTCAGATTCAACAATTAAAAAATATATTAATTTAATAATGTGTGTACACACCAACGGTTATATACCTGAATGACATTTTTATACGAAGTTCGGATGCGAAGGCTAATAAGTCTCACAAACCTTGTAAGTCCATGTCAAGAAATCAGGTTGTTTTTCTAGATCGAGCCCAAATGTCTAAGTGACTAAATCAAGCTCATCTGTCGAAGTGGTTGAACTAAGCCCACCTATCGAAGCCCTCATACTTGTCTCTTCCATCAGGATGATCTAGCCCTCCTATGTAAGGACAACTATTAGAGTTAGTTACTATTACTTGCAAGGACACAAGTCCATCCTTCTCTAAAAGTGTTTTGTGACATCCACATTGCAAACTTTTCACCGAGACAATCCCTGAAGGCGCAGTTCAATACGAATTATATTATTTATTTCTTTCTTCCTTGTATATAAAAGGGAAGTCAAGAGAGTAAAGAGGGTTGGGGTCTATAAAAACTTATCGAGTTCAAGTCTCTCTCTCTTTCTCTCTCTCTCTCTCTCTCTCTAGCTATAGGAAATGTTATAACCCAAGAGGCTGACACGCCTAAAAATTACCTACTTTTACATATAAATTTCATGCTCAATGATATTTCACTTTAAATGAATGTATTTTTCTTGTTTTTAGTTCCAGGTACAAGAAATGGAGTTTTGGAGGACATCGAACAAAAATGATGCAATTTGGAGTCAAATCGAGCAAGGACGAAAATTGTGACCTAGTGCATCTTGATGTCTTTCTATGCTCAATCTCCTTTGCATTTATCACATTTTTTTAATGAAATTACACTTTAAAGAAAAGTTATTTTCTTGCTTATCTTGTAACTATAACACTTGGAGTGGTTTGGAACTGAAACGGAGCGAAGCGCAGTGAAATAGAGCAAAATGGAGAAACTGTCAGCAGGGTGGCGCCTAAGCACTAATCTTGCCTAGAAAGTGGCGCCTAGGTGGCATAAACGATTAAGGGGCGGTTTTAGGTGAAGCTTAGCTATTCTGGGCGGTTTTGGAAGATTTTGTTCAACTATGCACGCCCTCAAAGAGTTATGCAATGAATTTAGACATTTGGAAAGACACTTTTTTGGCATTTCACATCTTTAGAATGAAGTGGTTTGTCTCTTAAAGTGAAAATGTGTCTCTTTGAGAGAAGATGTGTGTCTCTTGGAATGAGGAGGTTTTTGGTTTCTTATTAACAAGTGGGGCAGGCGTCCACAAAGAGGAGAGGAAGAAGAGTTTAGAAGGAGTTTTAGAGAGGGTTGAGAGTGCCCTCTTCTAAGAGGCGAGTGTGTGTGTGTGTGTGTGGAGTGTTAGAGACTTTTGGGGATTTGGAAGAAGAGTAAAGAATTGTTATTTACTGTGCAAGGAGAGCGTGAATCTTCTGTAAAGATAGTCTTGGAATCTTTTTGTATTTGCTTTAAATTATTGCAATATAGTTATGTGTTTTCATTGTCATTTGTAATGAAAAATCCATGTGTTTTCTCCATGTTTAGTGAGTGGTTGTCCTTAATCTTTTTTCTTGTTATGAGAATTTATTATGTGTAGGATTAGAATGATTTAAAGATTTCTTTTATTTCAAAATTGTGATGGTATTTTCACCAATTCTTAATTTATTTTACAAACTGATCACTTGTAATGTTAAAATTTGTTGTGAAACATAATGACCCGAGAGGACTATGATTTCACCCAACTAGTGAGTATCACGCTACCTTACAAGGAGGGAGACCACAATCTAAGGAGAGTGCAAATGGATAGGGAGAGAAGTTTTGATGAGTGTAGAATTGGTGTTTCTAGGGTGACAGACTAGATCCTTTACTAATTTGGTATAGAGTTGAAACCTGAAGTCTCTGGTAGATCCTATAGAGAGGGCACAGTGGATAATCTAAAAATGAGAGGCTAGAATCTACTCATCACAACCATATAATAAGGAACTTTAGATTAGCTAATGTTCTCGAGAGAGGGTAAAGAATAAGTATGCTCCTATTTGTCACAAAAATACATTTAAATCTTTAAATATTTGATTCTTACACTAAATATGATCTCATCGCAAGGGGAAGGGGATTTTAAATATATAAAAACTTTCCAAAATTTATCCAACCTCTGTAGATTAGGTTTTTATATAACATTAATAATAAATTAAATTAGTGATTTAGAAAAACCAATTTTTTTTTTCAAAATTCTAAACTAAGGCCTGATAGTAGTAGACTAGAACTAGCCTAAGGAATTTCTTATCTCGCTTCTCTGTAGGATCGACGTTGGGGTCTTTAAAGATAATTATATATTACTTGAAACGATACATATACTTGTGTAGTGCCCATAGTGTGTAAACTATTAATAAAAAAAAAATTATAACATATCGATTTTGCACACTAGAAGCTAAATATAAATTGGGTCTAGTTTTTTGTCATCTTTTGGATGCTAAATTATTATGTAATTGTGGATCAGGTCAAGTTTTTTACGTCGTTGTCTGAGAAGCTACAATAATAACTTTAGGAGAATTTTAGTTGAACATGTAGGACTTAGATTTGGAAATAGTAGTGTTATTATCTTGTGTGATTTTCTGTGTTTATTTTAAAGAAAACCTAAAATACCAAAAATTTCTTTGATATATGTCCTATTTGTTAAGTTTTTAAATTTGTATGCGTAGTTCAGGAGCATAAACCAAGAATTTTATGACCCAGATTTAGAGAAAACTTTTAAGAATATTATGAATCAGAAAAGACTCCATGAATTTATTGTAAAAATGTTGGATCAACAAAATAATGAATTTTCTGTTTTGGATTTTAATGTTAGTCGTTTCGATAATTTAAACCCCATGAGGGTAGTGAAATTTCATGAAGATATGATTATTATTTTAACTTTTCATGTTGCAGATATTGCGAGAAAGTTAGATCAATATAAAGGAAGTTATCCTCAAGGACCCCCATTATTAAGGAAAATTTATTTGGACAATTTATTGAAACTAACTCTTTTGAAACTAGTCATGAGACATATAATCCTTATTCCGACTATTACTCAAGTTTAGAGGATCATTCAAACTTTAACTAGAATAATAATTTTGGAGGAGAAAACCAATTGTGGGAAGATAATCAATTTAATAATACATGTAATTGGAAAATTTAGGGCAATTTTAACTTTGGACTTTCTTTTCCTCATAGATTTAACTTCTACCCAAAGAATGAGGAGGAGTTATTGATAGAAGAGGTTGTGATTCAAATGGAGAGTGAACTAGAAAGTTAAGGGCCACAATTAAGTAGATAAAATTGAACTGAGGCAGATAATTAATTCAATTAACAGTTATCCTTTAGAGATTTTACGTAGTGACCCTGAGATTGACCTTAAGGAGAAGAATGGCGGGCAAGAAAAAGCTGCCCAACTTAGAAGTGGAAGAGAATTGGAGGATATGATTCAAATAAACATTGAGTTGAGAAATATGGAAAAAGAGATTGAGAGACCAATTGAATAAATTCATAAGTAATTAGATAAAACTATTTCATCAACCAAGATAAATATAGAAAAACCATCTCCACCATTTCTTCAGACCCAAAAGGAAAAATTAGAAGACAACTTGAGACAGAAGAGTAACCAAGTAGAAATTGATCCAGAATCTAAATCATCTCGAGATCCAAATTTTAGGAGATCTTAATTTATCATGTATAGATCCATTTCTAATAAATTTTAAGGATGAAATTAAGATGCAAATTAAGAAAATCCTTAGAAGAATATTTGGTCTAGAAAGAAACATGAGTAATTATAATTTGAATCAATTTGAAAAAGAAGAGTTGAAAGAAAAATTAAAATTTGAGGATTTAGTAGGAATCCCAGGAACTGAAAAAGATTGGGAGATTGATCAAGTATTACTTAATTGGAATTTTGATCCGAGAGGAACCCTTTGTTGAGTTGGCGACGTTAAACCAAGCACTTCATGGGAGGCACACCATGGTTATCTTTGTTAATGTGATTGTTAATGATAAGGTATTTTTGTTTATATGTTGAACTCTGATGTGTATTTTTCTTAATGTTGTTTCTTTGTGTTGGATTGATTTATGTGTGTTTTAAGTGTGATATTGTGATCGTAGTGAACTGTGCTTGTATTTTTGTTTTTATGAAACAAATGTTAATGTCGTTTGTGGTGGAAGAATTCATCTTTATATTCATGCCTTATTTATTATATGGAAATTCCCTCTATTGCGAACCTGAAAATTATACATGCCTGCTTTTATACGTAGTACATGTACTAAAGTTTAAGCTTCCTTTTTAGTTTAATTAAACTAAACTTCAAAGTTAAACTTTACTTGTCCTAAAAGAAACTACAAATAAATTTTATTTGAAAAATGATTTTTGTTATGTGGAGTTATCTTAAGATTACAAAAAATTTAATTATATAAATGCAATATGATAAATTAGGAGAAACTTTAGTAAAGGATGAAACTAATGTTGAGATGTTTAGTACAAAGAAGTAGGAAAATTATTTTATTATTTATAGTAGGAAAAATTGAATTTTTAAAAAAATTAAGGTTTATTAGAATAATATTTTTTGAAGAATTTAGATTTTATTTAAAATTCTTTATTTTGCAAGGATGGACATTCAAAACCTCGAACAAAGGATGAACCTCAACTAAACACAAGCATATGGAATAGTTCAAAATCATTACGAATCTTTCCTTGACAACAATATTTAAACCTTTCAAGAGTACATAGTAACCTTAACCGGGAGTTTTCTTATGTAGTTTTGACTAGTTAAGATATAATTAACTATAAGGGTTTACCCTTATAAGAGAAATTGAACCCCAGATTTCGGGTTAAAGGGACTTGATTTTAATGAGGCATTCTTATAGAGATGTTTTCACAGTGTCTTGAAAAAACTGATTGTAATTCGATTAAGCACTTTGAAACCTTCTCTATAGGATTTACCCCCTAAAATTATTTTCTACTACATTCTTCTTTCGTTTGACTCCATTATTATTGTCCCCCTTCTTCCTCTCTAAATTTTTAATTCTCTAGATCATTAACATGATATGAAGTGGAGAAGTATTGGGAGGGAAGAGCAATGAAATAAAAATTAAATTGGCGACTCCACAATGACAACGACATCAAGAAAACAATAAATTGAAGATTGAAGGCGCTACTTTAGGCAGCACTGGACATAAGTTGTCCTCCTCTATAATTCAAATACAATTTTTACTTGATTCACAAAATTTTCAATGCATGTGCAACTTATTTGTGGATTCATTAAATTT
Source organism: Phalaenopsis aphrodite (assembly GCA_003013225.1). NCBI lineage: Eukaryota > Viridiplantae > Streptophyta > Magnoliopsida > Asparagales > Orchidaceae > Phalaenopsis > Phalaenopsis aphrodite. The sequence goes on along the minus strand of NEWO01000248.1, from coordinate 236,806 downwards.
ACATAAGGAATGTATCATAAGTTAAAAGATAGAATAAGACTTTCTCAAATTGTTTAGAGCTAACTTGCACTCATGATGTGTATTCATTATTATGTATTTTGAAAGAAATAATAATAATAACATGATTGGTTATGAAATTCATAGCTTAATGATTCTAATAATTAAGCAATGGAATTAGGCTTAATAGATCTTGCTTAGGATCATATGTGCATCGTGAAAACTTGGTCAATATATGATGTTAATGGCTATAGGTTTCATATAAAGTCCTGGACATAAGGAAAAAAAACTAAAAACACTTGTATTTATGTTAAAATGAATAATAATTTAGATGATAAAATAGATTTCTACTAGATTCTAGAATAAGTTGTTTAATTAGAATATCTTGACTCTGAAGAATGAAGTTTATTCATGTTCAATTGTGATTTATTTGATCATATTCTTAATTATGAAATAATTCTTAATAGGCTGTAATAATATCTGTGAAGTTAAATTGAATAGAGGAAATCCTAAATTTGATCCTTTCATTTTAGCAAAACAGGCGAGTCAAGTATATTTTTCTTTGATACACCAACCGAGCAAAAGTTAAAATTGATTGGGTAGTAGTTCATATTAATAAGCTCGCTCATGAGGTAAGAGAAATGTTAGATTTTTATATTTCAGTAGATTTTTTTTATAATAGATAATTTTAGAGAATGTTAGTGGCACATACGAAGAAATTACTTTTAATGAGTATGATTCTGGTGATGATTTAGATGAAAAAATTCTAACTTCATCATTTAGTCACTCATAAGATGATACAGAATAAAATATGTATGTTATCTAACTTCTTTTATTATTAAATATTGTCTTCTATTTACTATTTCATCTTCTATTTGAAGTTTTACTTCTATTAACTATTTAGATTTCTATTTTTAGTATTGATAGTTTGCAGATTGTAAATATTACTTTTGTTTTTAATTTTGGTAGTTTGTATATTGCACATTAAAGTTTTGTCTTCTATTTATTGTTTAGATTTTTATTTTAAGTAATAGGGCTTATAGATTGCATTTTATATTTTGCTCGTACTTTTATTTAATGTTATTTACACTAATTAATTTTTATTTTTTTATGCTGATGAATTCTAGAGTTGGTGATTATCTCCCTCCAAGTAGGAGATTTCGATGTGATTATGATAGTAGAAAGGCAGTTGTTAGATGATGAGGCAATGAAACTATACAAAATACCACTTTTGTCTAAATGTCCCAAAGGATCTTCATTCCCTTCACTCCGTCTCCACGTACCTCGCTCCAATGTTGTAACCCTTGCCTCACACTCTGTTTTACATTTCGTCTCCTCCCACCATACCAATATCACCTGCCTATTTTCCATGTAGGTGGTCCTTCTTCATTTGAGCTAAGTCCTACTACTGTCGATAGAGGTGCTTCAGGCAACATGAGATGCACATTTAAGTGAAAGAATGTTGGGCTTACATAAGTTTTTAAAATTAAAGAAAAATAAAATTCTATTACAGACATTTTTATGAAAATAATAATATCTTCTTTTTAGATTTTATCCCTCTATGTAGGTAGTTCATGTCATCAAGGATATCATATGAAGCAATTGGTTCGCTGCGTATTTATCATGTAAAGAGATTCAAGTTGAAGTTCATGATATGTGATTCAGAGAGTTTGTAGCAAATTTTGAGCATTAATCTTGAGTTTTATAATTTTATCCATCTAATATCTTGGTATTCATTATGCAGACGTTCTCCTTGTGCCTCGAGCATGACACACATATCATAAGAAGCTTTGAGCCTAGTGGGGGCCCATCTCCATGATATGTTTACTAAGATACAGAAGAAGGGTAGCGCTCTGTGGGACTGGCAAGATATGTAGGCCATTTTTTGTAGAGTCTGGAACACCTTTGGCTATGTAAAAAAGAGTAAGTAGATGAAAAAAAAAGGGTTATGATTGTGGGGGCATGTGAGCATCCAAACAAACTGACGGGCACTCCCACATATGGAGTACTAGAGGATGATTATAAGAGTTATTTTGCTCATTATATCTTAGTTGAAAATAAAAATTTAATAATTTTTTTCTTATCTTAACGTGCCTATTTGCCATTAACACTCATACCACCAATGGGTTGACTCTAGATCCCGAATAACCTATGCTAGTGGCTATAATATTTCTTATATAATTATAATTAATCTTCAAATTAAATTAGCCTCCAATTACATTTGTAAATTTTTAAATAAACATACCAGCGAAGAAAGGAGACTCGTAGTCAGCGCACAGGAAGAGTTGCTAACCCTAGTAATAATTCGTCTGAATATGATCTTTAGAGATAGGCCACTAAGTTGAAGAAGAAAGGAAGAATTTATGGCTTGAGATCACATGCTCATGCATACAATACACATCTCTCCTTTGCATGATAGAGCTCTGCATCTACCCATGAGGATGAACTTCGTTGACATGTTATCGCATTCAATATCGATATAGAGACCTGATTTGTTGTTAAGTTTGTCAAGATGGAGGTCAAAATAAAAATGGAAACAATTGTGGCACGACGTAAGGCTCGTCAAATAGGGAAGCCACTTATAGAGGAGGAGATGGAGGAGGATGAGGAGACTGATGATAACTAGGGCTATTTTTTTATTTTTTGTTTTGAGATATTTATGTACTTATGTATGTTATATACCAATATATTATTTTGTTCTCTGATTCAATAGATTAAAATTTTTTTTGTCAAATTCTGAGTTCATTCATATGATTTTGATCTAATAGTTATTTGGATTGGTAAATTAGATATGTGATGTACATTGCATATATTTATGTGATGTGATTGTAGGTGTGGAAAATATAATGAAACAAATGAGGTATTTTTTTATTTGTTTATGTATTGTTTGTATCATGCAACTAACGGTCTTTTGAACATCCAATCAATACGTACTAACTACTAAACGGGTCTTAGCTTGGCATGAACCGATTAGTCGCACCCCATTGGAAATTATTTTTGGCGTTAATGTTTTACCTGTCATTTTATCATCGATATTAAATGTCATCATAAAAAGGGTTTCCAACAAACAAAAAAGTAACAATAAAATTTATGTGAGAAAGCCATTAGTTTTTACATCCAATGATATCTTAAAAATTTCTGATGATTTTTTTACCATAAAAAATCAACTGAAATCTTGTGGTGTAAATGAAATAAGCTGTAATATAGCCATAATCAAATTGTTAACAAGTTTTAATCAAACTATAATCAAGTCTTAATCAAACTATAATCAAGTCTTAATTGAGCTCCTTTACATGCTCGTTTATAAATTTTAAATTAAAGTAGTTTTGAACATAATTAACTATTAATTAATCTAACGATCAAAATTGATCTATAATCAGGCTAAGCCACGAGTACTTTGTTGAATGCTTAGTTCAATTGTGGCCCTAGACGAGGCTCGATCTTCCGGTTTGCATTCATTCTTGTTTGCATGGATATGATATTCATAACACTATCTTTACCAATCACTAATTTATATTTTTATCCATTCATGTAACATATAATGAAGATAGTTCTTCTCGTCTCTTTCTCAACTTGGCCCAGTTCATTTGCAGCCCTATTTCACCTCCCAAAAGAGATCTTCCGGGTGGTGGGCAGCTAAGACTTAAATACTATTTTTTGGCTCTATACCTAGTTGATATGAGACTTTTTGTCCGTGACACCTAGGAGTGAATCATATTCCTTGTACTCAAATCTTACATTTGTTGCACTCTTTAAGTTATGTTGCCAACAACTATATTTATATGACGTTGTTGCAGCTGGTATCCTACGCATCAGAGACGATATAATGCACTGCGCATCTCACGTAACCACAGAAAGCGAGATTTATCTTACCCCACACAACAGCAAGCCGAGAGGTTAAGATCGACCCAGTCCATGCAAACTCTTTTAATTCCAGACCACCCGATGCACACCACACCGCCACTGGCACGTGCGAGCAATACCTTTCGCAATCGCTTTCGCTCGGGCCCAGGCTAATAAAACTCCGTCAGAGCGCTCGGTTCTCGGCTGCATAAAATTAATATATACCTCCGGAATAACTTAAAAATCAAACACTAGCCAATAAGCAGAAAACCAAAAAAAAAGGAATATAATCCCATTATTCTACTGTTAGTGGGACTAACCGGTTCCGGGGACTATGTAAAACGAGTTCTCGTTAAAAAGGTATACTGAAGAATCAATGGCGTTCTCATGCAGTGGCTTTTTCTTTGTTGTTTCTCGCCCTCCGAATCCCCAAACTCTTCCAGCGACGGCTTGAAGTTCTCTGATAGAAATCAAGCTTAGAAGGAAGAGAGTTTCAGAGAAAGAGAGAGAGTTAGGATAATTTTGGTAAGGAATTCATGGTTTGGTTTTGATGTTTCAATTTCATTTGGTTGTATATCCGTTAGTTTGCAATCAGATTTATACAATTTAGTTCGAAATTGGAGGCATGGCAGAGATTGAGATGGGTTGGGTGATTTGACAAATTATAGGATAAATACATGTTATGTTTAAAGTTCAGTTTCATTTCATTGCCTGTCATGTTTTGCTGAATGAGGGTGGCATATTTTGAGTTTTCATGCATCGGAAGAAATTTAAATCTATCACATTTCAGAAGAAAATAAGTCCTTGGTAACAGTTTAAAGGTAGCCTTTTGAGGTTCTTAAATGATGTTTCTGAGACTTACAACAAGAAAATAGGGTTTGCAAAAGTGTTGGTGCTTTTGCCTTTTATTTTTTTTTCTCTTTTTTCAAGATCATATTTTTAGTAGAAATATAAGGCAGATGATTTCTATATTTGTTTTTCTAATTATAAGTATCAAGTTTCTATCTTATGATTTAAATTTTTAGCATTTTAAATGATTTTTCTCATAAGAGTAGATCCACCTTCCCATAATAGAATGCTTGCTTTTAAGAGTTTGGCAGCAAAATATAAAAGCGAGCAATGACTACTAGCAATTCGGATTCATTCCTTAGTTACTAATTGGAATGTTCATTTTACTTAAAAAAAATGAATTCTTGCTTAGAAATATAAAGAGATCATGGGGAGGGGAAAGATTGAGATCAAGAGGATCGAGAACACCACCAACCGCCAGGTGACCTTCTGCAAGCGCAGGAATGGTCTCTTGAAGAAAGCCTACGAGCTTTCGGTCCTCTGCGAAGCAGAAATAGCCCTAATTGTCTTCTCCTCTCGAGGTCGGGTCTACGAGTACGCCAATAACAGGTACTTTGCTTGAACGTACCTTGTTTAATTAGACATTTAATTTACACAACTAGTTTAATGTTTTGATGACACATAATATGCATTGGTGACATTCTGTTTTCTTCCCTTGTTTGATTTCTCAGGGCTTGCATTTGCTCTCTTTTTTTTTCTCTTTTCTTAGAATCGAAGAAACAGAAGTTTTGTTTTCATTGATTCATGTATGGTTGCAGATTTTGAAGAAAATGTCCAACGTTAAGTTTCATGAATTGAAGTAGAAATTGATGGAATCTTCCATTCATGTCTGTTTCACTAAAGAAATACTATTTTTCAGGGACTTAGAAATTGTTTTTCTAGACTTAATCTGTGAAGGGATTTCTCCGCGAATTTAATAAAAATCATTGACAAATGTTTAGTGTGCGTGTTTAGATTCCTTTTGTTGAGAAATCTAGATCTGGTCAAGTGTAACAGTCAACAAAATAGAATAAGCAATCGACTTGACTTTCAATATGAGATCATGATCTCCTGTAAATGGAAATAAGGGAACAGTATATTTTTATATTTGACTGATGCTTCACTCTCAAATAGAATTAAAAAAATAAAATAAAAATAATGCTGAATTGGATATTTATGTGATGAAAATAGTAGAAAATTTGAGTATGAAGGATAGTAGAGGATGTTGTGGATAAGTTTTGAGATTTTTTTAAAATTACAGTTGATATGAGTAAATTATGTAGCATTACATATAAGAAAATTATAACTTGGATGATATAATCTAAACATTACTTTGTGGGCGTTTTGTATTAATTATTGTGCATGATGATATTGCTTTAATATTTATTTGAATTAAGATATATATATCTATATATATATCTATATATATATATATATATATATATATATATATATATATATATATATATATATATATATATATATATATNATATATATATATATATATATATATATATATATATATATATATATATATATATATATATATATATATATATATATATATATATATATATATCAAGTGGAATTTTTTTTTCTTATGTTTTTTTCTTAACATCATTAGACGATCACTTCTCCATGATTATTTGTCAAATTAACTTCAATGCACATGAAGCCTATGGTTATAGTTGAACAACGAGTATTCTATTATTCAAATTTAATCATTTATTTTCTTTTTAAAGTTCAAATTGAGTTATAGTATGTCATAAATTTTATAGTCTTATTCATACTTGTTTATTTATTTTCTTATCAAATTTCACTAGTCTAACTAATCACATATGTAATTCTAATGATTTAAGAATAAAACTTTATTACCATAAATTATGGCATTTAAAAATTTTAATCAAAATTGACACTATTCATTTGATATGATTTAAGCTATTTTGTAAAGTCCAAAACCTAATGAAAAAATATTTTAATCAACACATCATATTATTATTTGCTTGATGCTTTCATCCTTTTTATGCCTCTATTATTATAAACTATTTTTGAAATATAAAAGATATAAAATTTTGATAAAAAGGGATGTAATAAGTCATTGAATAGATAATTAAGTCATTGTTTAATGATACTTTCTAATATTTAATGAACTCCTTGTTTATCAGCAAAATTGACTATTAATAAATTTCAATCATAAATAAATGGAGTAATTATTCAAATTTGTTCATTTATAGTAAAACTTTAAAAGTTACTAAATTTACTTAATTATATTAAAAATAATATAAATGAGCATAATTTTTCCGTCAGTTGGCAGCTTTACTTGTACCCTCAAAGTCTACACTCTATCATTCAAGTGCCAAAAAAACCAAACAGTTGAACAGTTATGACAAATCGGATATGGCACAAAGTTTAGTTCGCAATTCATATCGGCATAAACTTAGGGTTTTGCTGCTTTCCCTTCTTTGCCTTTTCTTCTCTTGTGCTAAGTTTGAATTGCTTCATTTTCTTCAGATTTTATAATACAGTGGAATATTTGAAGTACCAATTCAACATATACACAACTTAAAACTTGTTAATATAACATTAAAAAAAAAAACAAAGAATCAAAACCGTTCTACATTCACACATCTTTGGATCAAACAACGATAACGATACAAAACCGGCTTTTTAGCTGTACACAAATAAACATAGATTGCTTCCACCAAGCTGTTTCTTTGCTTATTATGCATTTTTTCCTTTGTCATAAACTCAAAGGCAGCAGAAAGCGTGTCACTTTCAATGTTTTACAGCAAAACTCCCTGACCCCTCCCTTCAAAAATCCAATCTTTGCACATGACTTTGAAACCCTAGCACCAACAAGGAAACTGAAACCTCATTGCTTCGGTTTCTCTTATTGTGCTACACGATAAAACCCTAATATCTAATTCCCTTCAGTCTACCTCATGAACTTCTGTGCGCAGACGTCACTTCCATGGTTAGAATCGTGGGCGAGGGGCAAAGGGAGCACTGGATGATGATTACTAGGAATGGGGGTGGAAGTCCGAGAAAAATAAAATAAATTTAGAATATTTTCAATAAAAAATATATCATTTAAAACATTAATAATAAATATGAACCGATACTATGATCATGTGCATGCATGTAATTTTTGGACTGGTACGATGGCATGAAATTTGCTCGAAGTGTACTATCTTGCTGACGTGAGGGTTAGAGAAAAAAAATCGGCGAAAATTATAAAATTTATTTTGATATTACGTATTGAATTTTTCTTGGGGCTTTCGCCCATTCACGTCAATTCGGTCCTACTGGCTTTTGCAGTATACAACTCTCTTGCAGGCTGGCAATGCTCTAATTATCAAATTTTAATGTCAAATTCAAGTTTGTGCTGTAGAGTGTTGGGAAGAAAGAAGGAAGATTAAGCCACCTAATAAATGAGGGAGAGATAGGAGGAAGGCTTGCCACATTGGGGTGAATTGGGTATTTTCAGGTACCTTAAGAGTTTTAGAGTGGGGGGCTCTCCTATTTATAGAAGATAGGGGAGTAAAAAATATATAAAAATAAATTATTAGCCCTGCATTAAAGAGAGTAACAAATGACATTTTAGTCCCCTAATCTTAGACCGTCATATTGCTTTGAGATCCGTGCAGAATATTTTGTAGTATGCACATTAAGTTTTTCAATTTTTTTGCTTCTTGATAGCAACTGCGGAAATAACGATAAGAAAATTTCTAAATCAAACAAATCATAAACACACAAATTGCCAATGACACTCCCTGCTAGGCGTTGTTCACACTCGGTTCTAGCATCTTAAGCTTCATCCGTTGTAATCGATGAATCATTGACTGATCCTGAAATAAAAAATTTTCCTATTACTTCTCCCAAAAGGGTTTAGGGTTTAGGGTTTACCCTAAACCCTGGGATGATTTGCCCATTACTTCTCCCAGAGCTTGTCATTGGAGGGTGGGGAGTCATCTCAAGGGTAGAAGAAGGTTGGCTTATACCTCTCGCAGAACTTGTTAATGTCATGTGGCGAGTCATCTTAATGGCCGAAAATGATCATCGTACACTCATCGCGGAGCTTGTCGTTGTCCATCGGGGAGCCTTTTGAAAAGTAAAAGATGATAATCATACATCCCTCGCGGAGCTTGTCGCCATCGGGTGGCGAATCATCTGAAGGGCCAAAGACGATCGTTGTACACCCTCAAGAAGCTTGTTATTGTTGGGTGGTGAATTATTTGAAAGGTTGAGGACATCATCGTACACCCCTCGTGAAGCTTGTCTCTGTTAGGCGGCGAATCATCTGAAGGGCTGAAGACAATCGTTGTAAACCCCTTGCGATCTTGTCATTGTCAAATGGCGAATCGTCGCCACAACATAGGAGCCGGATTCAAACTTTTCACTTGTGTGGGCCCTTGGTCACTCTGTCAGACCTCCATCTTATAGGATGGGTCCTCAGGCTATCGGAGGAGGCCGCTTAGACTTCTCTCCTGAATGATTATCATCGTACTCTTTGCAGAGCTTGTCACTACTAGGCATGGACCCATCTTTGATTGTTCGTCCGATCTAAGCTATGGAGCTTAAGCTCATTGTAAGGAAAGTCTTGTGACTGGCTCTTGGAGGAGTTTTGTTGATCGGGCGTCTAAGACATTGTTGTTGGTATTACTATCTCGGTTTGAGCTCCCCAATTATCAAGTTGTCATCCGTGTGGATGAACTTCTTGAGCTCGTATAGTCTTGATTTAACTTCTCACATATAAATACAAAATATTATTATACGCATGTATCATTAAATAAATTTGAAAAGAAAATAACACTTTTATGCACCAGGAAATCAACCACTATATGTGAACGAAGACCTTGAATTAGCAGATAGATTTATCAATAAAATTTAGTAGATGATGATAGATAAGTGAGTGTATATGCACATTTGTATGATTCAAAGTATATAGATATATATGAGTGTATAAGAATTGAGTGGTATGCTTGTAAATCTTTTAATTTTTAATTTTTAATTTTTTATATTTTTTATTTTATTTTTTTGAGGTGGTCAGGCAGAGCAGCGAGGCGGCCTGCCAGAAGTGACTGGAGTAGCGGTTGGTCAGAGAGTGGCCTGCTGAAGGTATACAAAAGATTTGAGTGGTATGAATGTTAACATATAAGTAAAAGTTAAGTGGTAGGTATGTAAAACTTCCCTATTTTAGCTTATCTTTTGTCAGGCTGTCAGTTTGAACAAACAAAACCGTAAATTTGATAACTCTGGACTTTTGTCTTCCTCCAAGACTTCGGAAAGGAGTAGAGTGATTGATTTGTCGAGATTGCTGGCAGTCAACTGGATGGTCGTTTGATGGATAATAATAATATTTGGCCACAAATATCATAATTAGTTGCTACAAAGGCAGTAGTTTGTCATAATGAATTATTTTAATAGTTGTAATAGCAACAGTTAGCCACAAATGTCATAATTAGAAGCTGCAACGATAGTAGTTAGGCATAAAGACCTTAAAAGACTTTTATAAAGTTAGTAGTTATTCATAAATGTTGTAGTTGGTGGCTGCAATAGTAGTAGTTGGTCACAATGATTATAAGTTGTAATAACAATAATTTACCAAAAATGCTATAGAGTATTGCTATAAAGGTACTAGTTGGCCATAAATGTTGTAGTCAGTGGTTGTAATAGAGGTTGTTGGTCATAAAGTTTATATTTAGAAGCTGTAACAGTAGAAAGTAGTGGTTTTCAATAGCTTGTGGTCAACGATGGCATATAGTGACAACAAGTGGTGATTGATAGTCGTTGACGAGTGATTGTCGACGGTGGTATCTAGCTGTAGAGGTTGGTGGAACTTGCTAGGTCTTTTCTCTAGAACTGGCTCTAGAATTCTATTTCTTCTCTTAATCCTCTCCTAAATGACGAAAGGAGGCCTATTATAGCCTTTTGGGATTGCATTTTATTCTTTTAGCATGTAACTTCCATAACCATTTGATCGAATGGTCCATGTTAGTCTTGTTCATCACATGTGATATTTTAATGATTTTAGTGTTTTAATGACATTATAATTGAGCGATCTTGGAGTTCATTGGATTCATCTCATTGAGACGCTCAATTTGACTATAAATATGTCAAATTCGGTGTTAATTTGATCATTCAATTAATGATCCAAATTCTTCAAATATGCTTCAATGATTTAATCTAGGCTTGATCAAACCCATATTGAACCAATTTAGGTGTCATTGGATTTATCTTGTTGAGATGGTTAGTTTGACTATAAACTTGTTGGAATCTGAGCTTGGATGAAGATGAATTTAAGTTGGAAAGATTTCTTATCATAATAAACATCGAGATTTGTGCTTGATGATAAAAATTTCTTGATGACACAATAATAGTAAACCCTCTTTGGTGATGAAGCATATAATGTTAAAATAAAAAGTCAATGATATATGGCATGTTGCTTTAAATTTTACTAGAACATCATTGATATCTACATATGACTTGTCTCCCCTTCTAAAACATGAATATTTTATCCATGAGCCATTTGATATACTTAATCAATATACCATTGCCCAAAGGTCATAACCTCCTTATTAAAGGTTCCTTAGTTGATGATAAAGCTTGCCCTATCCATATCCTTAAGATGCATTTATATATGGTAAGAGTGTAAGAAAGCATTAAGAAAACTAAGTTGATTGAAAAGTATAATAGAATTGATGTGGAGATCAATAATCACTAATTACTAAGAATCTTTAAGGGCATGCTCCATTAACTTCCTTAAAGCTCACATACTTCTCTAGCTCGCAATATCTTTCTTTATCATAACCAAGTTAAACACCCATTCTAGGTCCTATGGTTAACAAATGATAACCTTCAATAGCATTTGAATCTTAACTTTAATTAAATTTAAATATCCATAGAGAGTCACCTTTTCTTTTTCTTATTACAGTATGGCTTCAGCTTTTACTCAGGAAATGGCTTGTAATGTTGGGTCTATATTAGGTATTTTAATAGGTTTTAAAGGGAAAAGTCAACATTATTTTATAAAAGTAGTAAAAGTGATGGTATAAATGCACCTTCAATATCACAAGCAATTATGATGACCTTTCTTTTGTGAAATTTATCTGCGTCAATAGGCATCCTCTCTTTTTATTAATCCTTATGGAAAACTTATTTACTACGGATGACCTTAATTATTTTTTATTGTTATTAAGTAATATTTTGTTAACTGAATAAGGTAAATACCTACTTTAAAAACTCTACTGGTGTCTAAAAACTTAAAGTTTGAGTGTCATGTAGATTCAATAAAGGTCTTATTATAAAAGTTCAATATAAGGGTATTAATAGTATAGAGAAATTATTTTCCCAAACACTTTCAGAATTATAATTCCTTTGTAAATTAAATATTGCTTGACAATTTTACTAAAAACAACACTCAATAGCCCTAAGATTCTTAGGAAGAGTCTTCATTTTGTTTATAAGGTTAGCCAGAAGGATGTTCACTAAGCCACCAAATTTTAACAATATCACTTGACATTGAAAGAATTTAGGAGGTTCAAAATCACTATAGTGTCATCATTGATGTCCTAAGATAAATTCAAGTAATTGTTTATGAGCATGAATGAATTAATGGGAGAACTCCATAAAAAGGGGATTATGAACTTTAAGTGGCAGTTAAGATTATGGGTGTGTTTGGGAGAGCTTATTCATAGCAGTGGTGTTTTGAAAACGCCACTCATTGTTTAGATAATGCATTTAGGAGGCGTACCCCTAATCTTCGTTATTATTTTTGTATTAAATGCGGATCGCTTATGGGTGTGTTTGGGAGAGCTTATTCATAGCAGTGACATTTTGAAAACGCCACCCATTATTTGGATAATGAGTTTAGGCGGCGTATCCCTAAATGTCGTTACTATTTTTGTATTAAACGCGGATCGTGGGGTCTTCGTTACTTTTTTTGTATTAAACGCAGATAGCGGGTAGGACCCCGCGATCCGCGTTTAATTTGAGCGAAAGACATATTTGGCCTGCTCGCCTGCTTCCTTCTCGCGCATGAATGAGATGTATCGCTCACCTGTCCTCTCCCGATCGAAGATCGGCTAGCTTCTCCTCTCTACGAAGATCGCTCGACTCCTTCCTGCCGCACTGAAGCCCCATTCGTCTGCTTCCTTCTCGAGCATGATCGAGACCTTACTCACCTGCCTTCTCTCAGCCGCCTCCCTCTCCCGCTTGGCTTGCCTCTCCTCTCTACGATGATCGCTCGACTCCTTCCCGCTGCACTGAAGCCCCGCTCGTCTCCTCTCCTCTTTGCGCCGAACAATGCTCGACCTCACTTCCCTCGCACGACCAACCCCCTCTCTCAACAAAAAATCGCTCATCTCGCCACCTTCCGCATGTCTCACCAGAGCATCCTTCCTGAAGGTATAATTTTTTTTAAAGCACGGGTAAATGGATTTTTACCTATAATTTTATTTAATGAAGGATATCAAGAGCAGAATGGTCATTTATCCAGAGTTAGTTGTTTTTGAAACACAAACAAAAAAATCAAATAGTTTATCCTGATCAGCTACTTATCAACTGATTATAAGGATAAGCAACTTATTTGAATAAACTGGATAAGCTGCAGCTGCCCCAAACAGACCCTATGTTAGTGAGCAATACATGCTCCCAAAATGTTCATATACATGATATTGATGATTTAAATGGTGTTCTTCTTCTCAATATTACCGTCCTTTGATTCTGCTTGTTTAAATATATGCTTTAAACTTTTTAAGGTGTCCCATTCTATGATCTTCTTAATCATGGATTGGGTGACCGTAAAATCCTATGAATCAATCCTAGGAGATGTCTTTCTTCATTTTAGTAGGTCAACTAAATTAGTTACTATTATTTTATTTCCGTAATAAGAAGAAGTTGATGGAGTGGATCTTTAACACATCATTGAACTAGTTTGATCATACTTCATCCTTAAGATCCTTAGTGCTTGTTGTCCTTCGTAGGAGAAGTTAGTTTTTATAATTTTTCTTATAATAAACCAAACAATGATAGACATGATATAGACTTCAGTTCCTCTTCAAATTCAATTAATTTACATCTAAACCCAAACAACTTAGTTTGGATTTTGAAAATTTTAAAATATGCACTCTAGTGTTAATGGAGGATTATTAGCCAAATAAAGTTTGAAGTTTCTTAGGCAAGTTATTTACTTAAAAAAAATAATTTGGGTTGCATACCAATGGTAAATGTATCCTTTTCTATTTTCTAATTATCAATACAAGTAGCATTAGCTTGATATTGTTATCATTAGCACCAACTTTATTAAAATTATAAACCAACTAAATTTATTTTAGTTAGATTCAGTTAAATTTGACCATTGTGATCATGAATATATAAAAATCAAGGTTGATACAATTATATTAGAAATTCATGTGATCATTGGTATATTCAAACACTTACCCATCATAATCCCTTCCCTAAACCCTTATTCAATTATTGTTGATGTAGTTTATAATATTTAGGTAAGAGTGTATTTATCATCAATTTTAATATTGGTAACCTTATGATTGAAATATTAGATGCAACAAAAAGGTTTGAACTAGTGTTTAAATAATGATTTAAATAAATAAAGTTCAAATACGATGTGAACATGGATAAAAAATACTAAAAATTTTGAACCATTTTTAAACCTTATACAAACATAAAAGTTTTGAGCTCGGAAGAAGTTCAATGGCCATATTTTGTGTTCTAAAATAATCTTGACTTATTTCTTGAATCCTTGAGCAATGACCTCAAAACGAAGGATCAAACTTGGTTTGAAAACTAGATCAAAATTAGCAAATTTGAGCTAATGCTTGAACTTATACTAACCTTTTGTTAAAACATTAGTATAGAATAAAGGATTAAAACTGAGCTTGGATGTAGCTTGTGCCTTCAAACATGGTCTTAATCCTAATTTTCCTTATTATTAAATATAATAAAGCGTTTTTTTAAATTTATTTTTCCGTTTATATGAGTAGAAGTCCAAAATTATAACTCTTGTGGAGTGGCTTTACATTGCAAATGTTATGAAAATAAAAGATGATAAAGGAATATACTTTATTATTGATGGACTACTCCTCGATCATGAGAAGAGTAATGTTATCTATACCAAGATGTCAGCAATGACAAAAGAAAACATATATTTTTGCAAAGATTATATAAGAGAAGTTACTTATGAGGTCAGACAAGCGTATGCCCATCATCAGGAGGAATATCTTAAATCAGATATAAGAACCCAAAAAAAAGCTTCAACCATGATGTTATTAAAATATTTGTCATTTTAATTAATGTTAAGCAATGCTTCAACTATGCATTAAAATAAGTAGACATGCAAATCAACTATATGAAGTTGAAGAGTCAGGGATCCTAGGAACTGAAGTTTAAAGCAATTCAAATGAATAAACTCCTTAATAATAATAATAATAATATTAAATGTTATACCCTCATTTGAACCCAGGTTTAAGCCTCTACATTTTAGCAAAAGTACAAACAATACCAACTTAATTTATGCTTTGATTGAACAAACTGAAAGCCAAGTTTGAATGTATGATGTTAAGAACTAAGTTCAAATCTTATTTGAACTTGATTGTGCTCTATTCAAGGCTCATTGTCGATCATAAGTCTTGAAACTAGTATTAAAAATGTTCAAATAAAAGTTAGACAACGATCTCCTATTATAGATTTGAATCTTATTTGAACAGGGGCATAAGAAAATATTTGAACCAACTTTTGTGTCTAATGGCCTTAAACTAGTTTAAAAATACATATGTTAATTAATTTTGAATTGTATTTTAACACTAAATGTGGGTTTTGAATCTTGTTCACTTTAGAACTTAGAGTTCTTATTATATCTCTTTTATATTATAGTCTGAGATCACCAATATTAGAAGGAACGATGAGTAACATAACCTAAAGAACCAAAAATATATTCATACCAACCTTTAATAGAAGTATAGTGAAGATACTTTCAACAATAAATTCATCGTTATGATTCCTCTGAATGAGATCTCAGTGAAATCATTGGGGCTATAATACCACAAGAGATGAAAAGGTTGTTTGGAATAGAGGAATTTAATTGTTTTCTTGTAAACACATATACGTGAATAAGACGGAGTAGTATAACTCATATCACAATAACAAGGTTACTCTCATATAAAATGATGTTTTGGTCCCATTTCTGAAATAGAAATTAGTACTTTTATTTGTCTAAATACTTTATCAATCTAATTTTTCATATATATAATCCAAAATCATGAATTAGAATTCAATTAGAGTAAAATTCTAAATAATTTTCTTAGTGTATAATCTATTGAATTTGTATGTGAAATAACCTAATTAAAATATATAAATGCATTCGGTTGAATAGTTTGAATACTCACATGGATAAACGTATGACATAATGAAATAGTAACAACTGCCTATTTGCAAAAAAAAGCCTTTTTAAATGAAAGACATTTCTCTAAGATATTTTATTGTTTAATTGCATTGCACAAGACCTTACCACAATGTTAGGAGACACATTTTCTAGAGGTTTTGTCATATAAACAATAAAATTAATGCCCATTAAAATATAAGTTAAAATTGATATAGACTGATAAGATTGATGGTGATACATCTGAAAACTTAGATTAATATCAATGAATACATAACTAGTAAGATTAAAAAAAAATTAAAATTTAATAGAATGCGATATTATTTTTATTCTTTAAATTATAATTTCAGCTGTACAGGAATGTTTCCCTTAATACTAATGTACTTTAATGATAATGCTTGGTTTATTTGATGCATAATGCCAGCTTAAAATGTCGGTACGGTCAACTAGCTCCACTTAAATGTTCACTTTGTGGTGTTCATTTAGGTCTAATAATACTGCGTATAAAACTAAATAAAAGCTGCCTGATATTAATCTATTTGGCTGATAATATCTTGCTTCGAAGAACAAAGCAACTTGTGACACTGATTATGATGCGCTATAAATTATTAGCTTCAAGGAAGTTTCATGTTAGTTTCTAGTAAAATATTATTGATGGAGTTTGTTCTACTGTCTCTTCCCTGGCTAGGAAGATGTGCATTAATTATCTTTCTTCTTTTAGAAAATGAAGGCATTATTAAACATAATAGGGAACTGTGCAAAAGCTTTTTGAGTTATGCTTTAGCATGTTTGACAAACATGCTGCAGTATGCTAACTTTTTCATGCACGTGTAGTCCATACTGGTGGCTAACTAGCCAATCATGACTCGTTCAGGCTTTTCTTCATTTCAAAAAGAAAAAAAGAAGAAAAGAATATCAGTTCTCGTAATTTTTCAGCATAATTAAGTAATTCTGGTGAGTTTAAGATTAAATTTTGATTTTATAAAAGAAATTTAAAATGATGTATGCAATTTGTTTTGTATAATTGCTTCAATAATCTCATCTAATATATGTTTTAAGAAGTGATGGGAGATGAATGATGGACTAATCTTAGTGAAAACACCAAGCACAATTCATGTGTATTGTTATAAAATGTCTGATTCAATTAACTTTATGTAAAATAAAAAAAATTAGATTGAGTAATGAATGCTGTTTGCATTGAATTTTAATCTATGATTATAGATGCTTTTATCAAATAAATATTAAAGTGTATATATATTTGACTATCTAATTAAAAAATAGAAAGGCATCTACTTGACAAACAGCTTTTAAGAATACAATCAAGCATTGATTGGTAAACGCAGTGTTAATTCTAAGTATGCAGATATACGTTTTTCAAAGCTATGCATTTACTTATTTTCATACAAAACAAAGTTGCAGCCTAGACATTTAGAAGAGTTAGGATCCAAACCCACAACAAATAAGATCTAGATATTAGATGCAATCGAATCAAATCTACTTAATGATTGCTTAAATTGCTTTTCATAAGTAAAGTCTACAGGTTATTAAGGATTATGAAGATTGGTAAGGATAGGAGATCAACTTCAAAGCAGTATAAAATAACCTTATGGCAATGTTTTGTTCAAAGACTATAGTTGTAGATGTTACATTAGTGAAAAGCTTATGGACTAAATTTGATGTAGGACCATTGTTTTAAAACCTGCAGGAATTAGATGAAGAGAAATAAATGCTAATTTAGCACCGACAAATTAAAACATGTTCGTTTTGTCAAGAATTACATTATATGTATACAGATGAACGTAAAGGAGTAGTACAACTAGAGTTTTAAATTAGAGTAATTTTTTTAAACTATATGATTAAAAATTATATTATCAGTTATAAATTTTTGAAAATAAAAGGTGTACTGAGGCATCTTTTAGTCACATTCATAAAATAATATGTAACTTAAATTTAATAGTAAGTTATATTTTTAGATAAAGTTTGGTTTTATAACTCGAATTTACTGTAATAAAGGGATTTTAATGTCTCCTCCCAAAAGAGCTGTTCGGGGTGGTGGGTAGCCTAGGACTTAAATACTGCTTTTCGGCCTTACACCTAGTCGATGTGAGACTTTTTGTCCGTGACATTCTTTTCCACCCAATCATGTGATGTCCTTGTCGCGGATCGGCTTTACCGAGGGTCTCACTTGACCATGGAGAGTTCACACACTTGACAGACAGTAATCTACTCTGATACCACTTGTCACCTCCCAAAAAAGCTCTTCGGGGTGGTGGGCAGCCCAGGACTTAAATACTGTTTTTCGGCCCTACATCTAGTTGATGTGACACTTTTTGTCCGTGACATTAAGCTAGTTAAACATGTTCAAAAATAATTTGGTTAATGCTAACATGTTACTCATTGCTACATGGTTACTGTTATGCGTACATATTCAAAAATATGTTCCTGAAAACTTCTTCTTGAAATATTTAAAAATATAACTAAATTTAATGAACCGGTAAAGCAATATTTAAAGCTAATAGTTCTTTTAGTCTGAACTGTAAAAGTGGTGAACTGTAGTAATTCAAGCAGTATATATATATATATATATATATATATTCTAAGCTATCGATTTTTGGATTCGAGTATTAGTGTTATAACGACATCAAGATATATAGATAAAAAAGATGTATTTCACTTTTAAAAATCATCATTAATGATAGTTTTATATTATGTTTCAAAGTTTGAGTAATATATAAGTAAATATTAGAATTTTCATATTGGATATGTCAATAAATAAGAATTGTTATGTATATAAATCCCTAAAAATGTTCTGAAATGTGACATTTACCCATCAAGGATATGATCAGTCACCAATAATCGAGATTGGAAGTAGTAATAGGGATGCAAAAATTGGGAAAACAAAAAGGCTTGGACAATCATTGGTGCAATCTTGTTGTTCCAAAATATAACTATGTCTTGAAACTTAATCATTGTTGAGAAAGTTAGACAATGCTTTTCTTTCAACATTTTTAATAATGACTGTATGCAATTGTGCTCCTTGCTTTTCTTGCTAACAAGTGCATTAGGTAGTGATCAATCCATCTTCAGGTCAAATTTAATTTTGATTATTAATTTGAAGGCAACATGAAAACTTATAGTTGCTCAAA
>NEWO01000248.1:193485-217164 GCA_003013225.1 Phalaenopsis aphrodite | reverse complement strand
CTTAATGTAAACGATAAAGTCAAAATGAACTCTCAACAAGAGGAACCGGTCAGTTCATAATTATACAATGTATGAATATTTGAACATAATGATCTAAAAGATAAAATGATCAAGTGTAATCTCTTCAGATTATCCAATTTAAGTGTCCATTATTATGATATAAATGACTTAAAAACCTCTTAAAAACAAATACATACCCTATATTATTGTGTATTCATGAAGAATTATAAAGAAAAGAAATCAAAGATTTACAGAATTCCAAAGCTTTTTTAACTAACGCTGATGTTCACCTTCAACTAACCAACTTTAATGTTAGTAGTTGATCGACATTATCATTCATTGTCAACTAATGCCACCATCCACCATCAACCAACATTAGCCTTCTTTTTCACTCATTCATTGTTGATTGCCTATTATTTTAGTTAACATATGGACTTGCTTTGGATAAATTAGGACTCTATCTAGTTATCCATACAAATAGCTTTTTCTTCAAACATTATATTCCACAATTAAATAAAATTTTCCTTCCATTGTTCCAAAGATTTATAAGTGCATTTATACAAATTATACTCATTGCAATCCTTTTAAGAAGTGCTGAATCTTTTCTTTTATTATAATCAAAAAATATGTAAATAACTATTTTGTATATAGAAAAATCCAACAATTTATGGATGGTTGTTTTTTGTCTATAGGATTCTAGCAATCTATGAAAAGTAAATTTTGTTCGTATTAATACAACAAATTGTTTAAAGCAATATTTTACTTTTTTTTTAATAAACCATAGAAAACTTTACTTATATATTTTTCATCCTTGTAAGTGCAATCAACCCTAAATTTAGAGGAAAAGTAGAGACTTACCACAAAAATCATGATCCTCAATCATTGGTCATATTTATGGCTTAGGTTATATAATATTTTACTTGTTTTAAGGAAAAATTAGAGTCTAATGAGCAAAAGTATGACTTCCTTGAAACCACTTCAAGTGATTTTGATAAGGGAGGGGTATTTTTTTTAGATTTTCTTGCTAAATTTTGAATTTTTTTGGGAATAAAATTAATCTATTCTACTTCTAAAACTTTTTGGAAAAAAGTAAAAAAAAAATCAGAAAAAAAAATTTCTTTCTAGCACAACAGTATCATTATTGGCTAATTATTGAATTTGAAAATTTTTCTTTTTCATGGGAATGTTGTTCATAATCCAATTTGTGTATTTCTTTTTATCAATAAAGCCACCTTTGATTAACTTATTGGTCTTTATCATGAATAAATCCTCTTCTTTTAGACACAGAATATTATGAGCTTCAAAAGTCTCATTTGATTTTGTGAAAAATAATACAACATCATACTGCATTTGAAAATAAAATATAGTAATTAAATTTCTCTTCAGCATGAGAATCAATAGAAGGAAGGATCTCTATAGTAATATCAAATATCAAAACAAGTTTGAGGTGTATTTATTCCTTTTCTATTATCTTGAATATAGTATCTATTCCTTATTTATTATCTATTAAATTTGTGAAGGAGCTAGTGTATTTATTCCTTATCTATTATATTGAATATTTTCATGTGCAAACTTTTTTGATGATTTTTTCATTAAGGTAAGTTACCTGCAATTGATTTATTGGGAAAAAGGCATAATTTGGAGGCCCCCCATCTCTTACTGATTTGCATCGTTGGATGGTGTTTTCTAAGATTGTTGAGAATCTTCATCTTCATCTCTCTCTCTCTCTCTCTCTCTCTCTCTCTCGCTCTCTCTCTCTCTGTGTGTCGCTCTCTAGGTTGTTTAGGGTTGCTAGGTGGCTTACAAGACCCTCCAATATGATGTTTCATAAAACTTCATATTCTAGATTGGATGATGTGAGCCGATGTTCCCTAGTTTTGGCACCGTAATTAAGCAATTCACAATTCATATAAGCTTTGGTAGCCATTAATGGGAACTACAAATGGCGTAGTCTCTTGCCACTTTCAAATTTATATAGCCCCCATCTGCATTTTTATGCCATACACACCATAAAATATGTTGCCAGTTTTTTTTTCTATGTTCCTTACTCTAGTTGTGTTATCATAGTGTGGTTGACTTGAACATGCACTTCCTTCTTCATCCTTCCAAATTTTGGAATATAATTTAGTGATGAGAAACACTATAAAACAGACCGAAAAAAATTCTAGATTCTCTTTATTAGCTATATGGTGTACATATTTGTGGGGAAAAGAAAAATCACATATTGACAATAATATCCTACATCCTCCACTATTATTATAAATTTTAATGAATTCCCTTCATACTAAGCTTAATAGCTAGAAGAAAAATCATGTTTTGTTGGACATTTTCATTTAATACTTAGATCAGTAGGGAATGTTCCATGGCTTAACATTTCTATAATCTCTATACTTTTCAAATTAAAATTTTCGTGAATAATGGTGAATAACTTCTTGATTATGTTTGTCTCATGGATGGCATGTCATCATCCTTGTGCGACTTCCTATCATCTCAATTTTTAGATGCAACTTTTTACTTACATGATTGAGAAGTGCCAGGGCTTATGTATTTATTCTTTTTTGCTTGCCCTTTTTTAGTCCTTTTTTTTTCTTTTATATAGCTTTGTTTTATGTGCTTCACATCATAATAGGCCTATTTTACGTAACACTTGTACATGTTATTCATAGTTCATCGTGAACTTATGTTATATATATATATATATATATCCACGTTATACCCCATTAATGTATGAAAACAGAAGCGCAAAACTTATTTGTAGGTTACAGATAAGTTACATAAGTTTACAATGAGGTTACAAGGGGTATAACGCGGATATAACCCCCTTATACCCTTTGTATAACCTTCAAAACATATGCAGCGCTGCGTACGTCTTACATACCCAATTTTTTTCCCACACTAGTGGGACCTTCTAAGCGCACGTCATTATGGAATGGGTGATCAATTTTTTATTTCAACTTTTTTTTCTTTTTTTTTCTTTCTTTTCAGAACAAATAATGTTACTCTCATCTAATTTAATTTTTTTAATGCTATATTTTTTGTTCTTTTTATTTATGCAACTCTTTTATCAGATTCAAAAGAATTTTATAATCAACTCATTAATCTTTTATTTTTTATAAGTTACGAAGAATAGAATTTTTTTTTTAAATTTAAGCAAATTTATTTATAATTGGAGCACAAAATTATGTTATAAATTGAATTTTGCACTATTAAATTTCCAAAGCACATGAGCTTGATTGGATAGATAATAAGCCGATTTCATCCCTAACCTCTAACCACTTCAAGGTCTTACAATTAGCTCTAAATTTGCTTGTGAAATGATTTTTTTTTTTAGTTTTATGACTACATGCATAAATATGCAACATAATGTCAATAATAAAACGCATGCCACTTTAACAGACCAAAGCAGTCACATTTGTAAGACCTCAAATATCAATCTGCTAATCTGCATTCTTAAGCTGAGAGATGTCATAATGTACTGTGAAGTTTCTATAATTTCATTTTCCTTACAATGCACGTTCTATAAATTTCTTAAGAAAGTTTTGCTGACTTTGCTATTTTGGTGTAATGACTGATTTTCGACACACTTGTATCAATGTAATTTGTTTCAGCATAAAGGCAACCATTGAGAAATATAAGAAGACTTGCGCAGGGAGTTCAAACCCCGGATCCCTTGTAGAGGTTAACTCACATGTAAGTGTCTTTCAACCATTTATTCATGACAAAGTACATTCGATTCCTGATTGTTTGAATAATTTGCTTGTCTTGATATAAGATTGAGGATCAAATCAGCATGGAGTGTAAGAATTAGTTGGGTTGTTTGGAGATAGAAATCATTTTTATAGAAAATAATGATTCTTTCTGAAATATTCATATGTTGGATGATAAGACACAGGTAAGTTTTCATGACATCCTAGAAGCCATTTGGGATTGCTTTTGTTTTTTTAAGTTTAATTTCATATTGCTTATATTTTGATTTGGAACAAATTCTATTTGACCATTTTAAAAACATAATAACTTATTTTTAGAAAGAAAAAATAAAAATATGTAAGAACAGATTAAACAAAGATGTTTTTAGAAATAAAATTAGGAACAAAAATAAAAATTAAAAACAAAATGTTTCCCATTTTAGCCCTTAAGTTCAATTCTTCAAGGGTTTGTAGTCTATTTGGCATTGAACAATAACATAAATATTACTCTCAATTAGAACTTTAGTGTTATCATGACAGGAACAAACGACCGAGTCGGACAAACATACTATTAGAACAATCAAAACTATCCAAAATATAATCCACAGATTTAAAAGCCACTAAACATATAGTTTTCAATCAACTCACATTTAAATCAATTTTCGTACATCGATTTTAATGTATAGCCCTGGCACCTATTTTCATTTGCTTACTATCCAAACTCTTTTTTATCAACCATTCAATCTATTGAAGCATTTTATGTTATAAGACAATTAAACAATAGGTTAAGTTGTATATTACTTAGTAAATAATTAAAGTTCTATAATATAGTAATTATATATATACACCCTAATATCCATGCAAGTAAAATTGACTAAACATTAACATTTTAATTTAATATAATTTTTTAAGCATTTATATTTACATTTTATTTAAGAAGTCGTCATAAAAGTACCATCAAATATTTTACCATTTCTTTTAAATTCATATTTGTTTTCGTTTTTAAGCCTTTTCTAGTTTACTTGATTGGGTATAATAGTATCCCTAACTAATATAATAAAGAGGTCACATTTTTCATTAACTTATATGTTCATTTCATTTGATTATATTTATATTGATTACAATCATTTGAATCATACTTATACTTTCAATGTGGATGCAAATATGTGAAACATTTTAAACATATAATAATGATTATGTGGTAATGGTGAAATAGACTCTTGGTTATTTTTTTCGATGATTATATTGATTCAAACATTTGCAAATATGATACAATTGAAATCATTAAAATAAAATAATGAATTTGAATTGAAAGGAACTATAGTTAGATTACATTAGAAATATAATTACTCACTTCAATCCTTTGAAGGTTCTCATTATCACTAAGCCATTAGCTTCCTCTTTCACTATTTATTACATATAAATAAAAGTCATAATACTAGAACAAATTCTATAATTCTCATTTAATTTACTATATATAAATTACTCATTTATGATATTTATTCTCATATTAATTTACTATATATAAATTAAAGAACACTATAAAAGTATATAGTATTACATTATAGTATTCCTTAATTTTCATGCTTCAAATTGAAAATTAGGTATGTGTTAATTCCATCATAAACCAATAATTTCCACCTTTAAATATTTTTATTAAAGTTTATAAGATTTTCTAATTTATTTATGTCTCAAGTGAACCTTATCTTTTATTCAATTTAAGGACACCTGTTTAGAATTATGTTCTCTCCTCCAATCAAAATTTGAAGTCTTTTTTTTTTTTTTAAATAAAACCCACTCAATTCATCTCTTTCTGCTTCTTGAAAAGCCATGATTCTTTCAAGATATTAATTCATATATTGTTTAACTTTTGAATTTTGAAATTATTTAGTAAAAATTTAATACTAAAACTTAATAAACTTTAAAATAAAGTAACTAATCATATTCTAAGAAAACAACAATAGTTAATTTCATTTCCTCTTAGTTATTTCATCATCACGCCTTAGTGCCCCTAACACGCCCCTCAATTTTTACAATTATTTGCTTTTAGTATAAATATTTGATGTTAGAAATTGTTAGCTTTTTATTTGGTTTTATGTTTTCTATGATTTACGCTCAAAGTTTTCTCTTTTAGGGTTGATATATCATTACTCATAGAAAGGGTATGTTTGTATTTTATTAGTTCATAGGTGGTGGATCTTCTTCGATATAATTTACCCCGTTGATTTTTTTTAAATATGATCATAGGCATCTTCCCCTCTATTCACAACATTCCTGGACCTCAATCTTATTAAACACTATCTTTGAGAAACCATATATCAATGTTATTTAGTTGAATCAATATGTAATCCAGATTTTTAACATTAACCCTAAATCTTTTTATAGATCCAAATTTTATGTCATGAATGTTAAATCTCTAATACTTAGCATTTCTATTTCCATCAAAATTACCCATAAGCATTTCACCAAAAATTAAAAAATTTAGCCAAGCATAAAACTTACGCTCTTACCCTAATTGAAACTTTAAGTGAAAGGAATGCAACAAGCCAACAATTAAAGGAAAACACATAAATGGATGTCCAAGAACACATAATATGAGATGTAGAGAAAAATTCTCAAACTGTAGTAAGATCTTGCTTACTTAAAAGGATGTAACCGAGGAAAAACTCCCATGCCTATAGTAGTGACTCAACAAATTGAAAGGAGGAAGTTAAAAATGTCTACCTAGAGGTCTCTAGCGTTGAAAAATCAATACCTTAGTGATTTGATGCTGATTATTGAAGAAGAGATAATAACTATGGGTTGAAAATAAATTTACCAAAATTTGATGGTCGAACAGATCAAGATGTGTTGATAGAATGGATCTTTGATTACAAAGATGCTAGATAATAAACTTAAATTGACAATTATCAAACTTAAGAAAGTGCTTCTTTGTGATGGAAATATTTGAAGCACCTTTGGCAATGGAATAATAAGATCACTATGTGGTCTAAGATGAGGATGAAGTTACAATGTGAAAACTCTATTTCATATTATCAATAGGAGATATTCCTAAAACTCCATAATTACACTAGATAATTTTATCTATGACCGATCATATGCTTAAATTTGAAAAAAATCATATTGAAATATGAGCTGATGGAATTAAAGAAGCACATTGTGGAGATTTATTTGGAAGGATTGAAGCAAATCGTTAGTAATATGGTTCAATTACAAACCTTTTGGTTCTCGCTTGATCTTGAAAATTGAAAGCCAACATCATCACATGGGGACCGCTACATGTATAAGCAAGGCTTGACCCTAACGTCAAACAATAGAAGTGCACCTGAGGGAGCACCTAACTTGGACCCATGCAAGTAGAAATCTACCTAATGGAGAGAAGACATTAAGATCCTTCCAGCTAGAAAGTGTTTTAAGTACCATAATTTTATGCACATTGTATCTAATTCCCAAAGAAATAGTTTAATTTCTCTCATAAAATATGGATTAATGGAAAAACTCGAAAGTAACAATAGGAACACATAAGAAATTAAGAATACGAAGGAGTATTAGTTCCCCACTAATCAGGGGGAAAATTTCTAAGTTTGATGAATCATATAAACTAAGTTTAAGAGAGTGCAAAAATAGTTACATTTTGCCACAACATCATTCATACATGTTGCACCTTGAAAAAAATGTGTAGTCTATATAAAGTAAATTATGAGAATGTGACGTCTACCTAATTTGTCAATATATTTAACCTCCACTTAGAAGCACAGTTTTATATTCCCTCTCTTGTTTGAAAATAAAGAATATGATCATAGTGGGTAAGAGATGAAAAGTTGATTTCTTTAGTATTGATGAAATTTAAGAGCAAATGTGGTATGAAGTCGTATCTATGGATGCTTGTCACTTTTTATTTGATTGCTTAATGATCTTCGACAGAACTAATATTACTAAGATGTTAAACGATCTGATTTCAAGTCGAGATGATGCAAGTTCCAAATAAATTCAATCCAAAATTTTGGCTCGTAGCTCGGCGTGTTTATTTCAATCCAAGTTTCATGTAGGAGTCAAACTTTAAATCAATTTCTGAGTGATTATCATTTTTGGAGCTAGTTTCATAGTCATAGACTACTTTCCATAAAAAAATATCAACTTACATACAAATTAGTTTTCAACATTTAACCAAAAATTTCAGTATTTGATAATTTTGAATTTGCAAGATTTATTAAATCCTATTCAAACGGTATCCTGCTTTCAACCAAACAGGCCTTTAATTTAAAGGCCAACATTCTGCACAATAGAACATTGCGGGTCTCATCGCAATCCTATAAAATTTTCCTTTAATTCCAAGTTATATTTTCTATCACATAGTAGGTTGGATGCATTCCTTCACTTCAACAAACTAACTTGAAATCTACTAATCACATTCTCTTCTATATCATCATCACTTTGAACAAGAGACCAGAGCTGTCTAAAATGTTCACACCATTTAATAATTTGATCACCCTTTCTGTCATTAGAGCTACTACCACTAAAATTACATTACATGTATTTGGTTCTAGATCTACTCAAACGAAGGCCTTTAGACTCTAATGTCGACCTCCATAATTTAAGTTCTGGGGCGATTACATACAAGGCACCCAAAACATTGCTATATACAAATCAAGCACACTTTTTCATCCTTTTTTCAAATTCTCTCTAAAATATCAAAGGTAATGATAAAACTCCAACTAGTATTTTTCATTTTTATGAAATTCACAATGGTTTGATTGTATCACATAAATGCGTCATTTTTTCTACGGGTTTGTCTGACAATGGTTTAGAACGGGATTTAGATGGGCTTTAAAGCCAAATCTTGTCAGAAAATCATTTTGGATGAAATAAATATGTGGATTTGATAAATCCAAATTTTGCAAATTTTGACCATAAATCCCAGATTTACTAAATCTTAAATCTTGTGAATCGGTGGATTTAGCTTCACAGGGCTTCAGTTCACGGGCTTTGGATTGTCTCCCCCGGTCATAACTATTTCCTAAATCCTTGCTAAAATTGTGAAACAGTTTAATCAGATTTACAAAATTTAGTAAATCTATTGCCATAAAGATTTATGACTTAAACCCATTCAGGATTTAGTAAATTTGAATTTACGAGATTTACTAAATCTCAATAAATTATCGCATATGTTGTCAGTCAACCACTAAACTCTTTCCCTAATCTTATCCATAATGAGGATATCACTGGTGAAAAGCATACACTAAGGTTAATCCTCCTGTAAGTGTCTAGTCAGATCATCCATAACTAAAGCAAGCATTTATGAGCTTAAAAGCTGATCCCTGATGTATTCTAACTAAAATAGGAAAATATATAGGGGTTATCTGGTATTTTGGTAGGATTTAAGCAAAATCTTGCGAGATGGTCATTTTGGGCGAATTAAATTTGGCGTTGCAATAAATCTGAATTCCAGTGATTTGGCCTTTAAATCTTGGACTTATGAAAATCAAGCAAAATTGTGAACTTAACTTCGTGTATTGTAGCTTTGTCAGCACAATTTTGGTTTGGGGAGTTGCCCGTAAGAAGTTGTCGGTCACCGGAACTGAAATCTCGTCACCCGCTTCTGAAGGACGTTTAAGTTTTAAAAAAATTATGAAATCAAATCGACCCAATATTTTTATAGTTTAAATGAAAGAGCGCTATACCTCAAATCTTGTATTTATCCCGAAGGATAAACACAAGACTTGAGGATGAGACTCGATCAAATAAACTAAGAAATGTATGACATCCGTTTGGTTTGCGAAACCGTTTTATTTGCCAACAATTTCCCATATTTAATATGAAGAATTAAAAAGGATTTATATTAAGATGGGTTTGAGAAAATATTTCTATAAGGCCAAACCCCTATAGTTAATTACATCTTAAATGACCGAAGTCATCTAAGAAAACTCTCGATAAAAATCAAGAAATATTATCTTCAAGAACTTCAAAGGAAATGACTTTTCAATAAAATCGGACAAAGAGGTGTGAAAGGGGAATGGTTCAAATTCGGGACATTTATTATGGAATCCAAAGGAGAAAGAACTAAACAATGATATGGATCCGGAGGAGAAACTCGGTGACTTCCCAAGCTATCTTATTGTTTGGCTTCAGTTTTGAGGAGAAAAATTTAAGTGTTTCATCCGGCCAATTTTATTAATTTAGGGATTACATTTGTGTGGAATGATCACACAAATAACCTAGAAGATGTGAGTATTTAGGTCGTGACGAATGACAACCTTGGAATCCTAAGATGAGTTAGGGCTTATATTGTACAACTGAGCTGTACAAAGGCCTAAAGATGAGGTGAGGATTTATGTTGCATAAACAGACAACCTCAAAATTCTATGGCTTGGTTGTTTAATTCTAAGGAATGAATTGATTCAGCTGGTGAAGTCATGTTTTGCTGTTGAAGATGGTCGTGCTGCCCACCATGCTAAGTCCAAGCTCCTTGCCGTAACGAGTTTGAGTTTTTTAGGATGTCAAGTTATGATGTCAAATCAGGTGGCTCTATGGTTGAAGTTTTTTAAATTTTATGGGTAATGTTAAAGTTGATTAAAGTGACACTGATTAGGATCCTACGGTTCCCTCATTCCGGCACCACTATTTTCTATTGAATTCATTTAGTCTAAATGAATTTACTAAACTCAACTTAATGAGTTCCATAATTTCATTTAGACCGTGGGAAGTCTCGTTAGCAACCGTAGGTTACCTCCTCTAAGGGGTTCCCGATCATCCGATAGAGATGTCTTAATTTATGTGCAATTGTAGTTTTGTGTGATGTTTGTGATTAAATTTTGAGTTGTTTTATATTTTTAATGTTGTGGCGGTGAATTTTATCTTGGTTGATTTTAGTTTTAGTTTTGGTTTTGGTTTTGTGGCTATCCTGATAGTTTTAGTTTTCATGCAGAGTGGCATCGTTGTTTAACATGTAAATTTTGCAAAGTATAAAAAGTACAAGAAAGACACACTGTAAACTATAAAAAGTGTACCTGGCGAGTTTTCTCGTTCCACCACCTGAAACTTAAAATGTATGTGAGGGCGGTACATGTAAAGGCAGAAAAGTAAGGATTTGGTGGTTTTCCTAACCCTATGTCATATCTTGGTGGGTCCTTAGAAGTTTAATTAAGGATGATTTATTAAGCAAAGCATGTTAAGTTTAGTAGACCTCTGAGGTATCCAATAGGTTAGGAGGAAGAAGTAGGTCCATGTTTCCCTCTTATCACCTGGTGAAAAGCCTCGAGCTCATTTAAACTTATTATGTTGCTTAATAGTTCATCATACGAATTCCCTAATGCTTGATGAACATTGATGTCCTAATTATCCCTAAGAGTAGGGTAATTATCATTTGTAATTTAATTTTGAAGATTATGTGAATGAAGACCCTTAAAGGGGCCAAGCTAGTGTTGTTGGAACACTTAGCCAAATTTTAGTCCTAATTGGGTTTGTGGTGTTTTATAGGTCTTAAATTTTAGCTATGTTTTTTTTTCTAATCCTCATTTAATCAGTCTTGATTTAACTTAGATCACTACTAAGCCTTTAAGACCTAGGTGAGTGTCTTAATTAATTTGAAAAAGGTTAAGTTTTAGGTGATCATGATTCATTATTTGAATTTCATTTGAAAATCAAATTGGTATATTAAATTGATTGATTATTGACTTCAAAAGTCATACCCCTAAGTCCTAGGTTCATTTAATTTTAATGAACTTCCAAATTTTAATAATTTTAGAAATTTATTAAATTATCCTTTTAATTATGAAAGTGAGGTTGGTTTCTACCAATTAATCCCTTTTTAATTTCAATCATCCAAACAAGTTGATTAGGATCAGTGGTTGCCCATTTCCCTCCTTGAATTAAGCCTAAATGTTAATTAAGGCCAAATTCCTAAAATTACACTTTTGCCCGTATGGCTCTAACACTTCATAATTTGTCAAATTCAAATCAAATGTCTTTGAAATTTTTATCATACCTCTTTCATGAGTCAATTAAGACATCAGAGGAGAAAATTTAATTTTTCAAATTTTAATATAATTTATATAATTACTTTCATACAAAAATGGGATTTTTCAAAGAAAATTTGCTAACTTGACCAAGTTAAAGCCTAATCACTTGAAATTTTTATTGAAAGTAGACCTAGACCAGAGAGCCATTTGGAAAAAAAATTTAAGATTTTTTGAATTTCATTTAAATTATTAGAATTATTTGAAGTTCTAGAGTATTTATTAAATATAAAATATTTTAAATAAAATTTTATATTTTTGTTCAAATAATTTCACTTGAAATTATTTGAAGTTCATAAAATATTTCAAAGAAAATTTTATGAAATTTCATTTGAATTTATAGAAAATTAAGTTTTATATTTTTGAAAAAATATCCTTGAGGTCAGAGAATCTAGAGAAGCAAATTTTATATTTTTTTGGTTTTTCTTTGATTTATTGGAATTATTTTAGTGAAAATCCATTTTTTAGCCTTTAAAATTTATTTTAAACTTCAAAATACAATATCTTTATTTATAAAATTAGGAAAAATATTCCAATTGCTTCTAAATGTTTAGAAAACAATTTAGAATATTTCCATGAATTTTATTAATTTTGTGATTTTTATGAATTTTTAATTATTTTAAATATTTAAAAATAGGCTAAAAATGAAGTTTTTATTTTAAATACCATTTTATTTTTATAAAATTCTCCTGATCACAGGGAGCTCCAAAAACAAGTTTTCATACTTTTTTGAGTTATATTTCGATCATTAAAAATCATTTTAGTGCCAAAAATGATATTTAACTTGAAAAATCAATTTAGGCCATCAAATAGACTAAAAATGCTTTGAAATTTTTATGGGAAGTTATCTGGATCATAAAAAACATTGGAGAGCAAAAATCAAGTCACTTTGATGTTTGTGTTTTTCAAAATTAATTATCTTAGTGTTTTAGGGTTTAGGCAAATTAGGTTTATCTCGAATGACTTGACCCACGAGAAATTTTTCTAAAGGTTCTCTGGTCATCATAAACCTTCCAAAATTTTCTTGGATTTTTCTAAGCAATATGCTAATTATTATAATTAATTTAAGCAAATAATGTACATAAACTTGAAAAATATGGATCTCTGTTTAGAGATCTTCTCTGACTTTAGAAAAATCAGAGAATGTTCCCCTTGACAGAGGCTATAACATGCCAAAAATTCAAGCTATGGTGAAATGCCTATATGCATGGTGAATCAAAATACTCCTAACCCTAATTGATTTTTTTAAAATATTAAATGTGCATCAAATTGACACAAAATTTAATCCACGTTGTTCTCCTATGTTCGCTGAGCAAGAGGGTATTTTTATTTTATTTTTATGATTTTTCTACACCAAGATATGGATTTTTGAAGTTAAGGGACATTTTTTGAATTTTTTTGTTCCCTATTTATCTATTTAAATGTGTGGCGCCATCTCATCTTAGGTAGCTCCGAAGCTCCACGCTGTGCGCTCCCATTTGACGCCGCCATCCACTTCAGCACTGACTCGACCCGTGGTTTATGTCCCGAAGCGTTGTCCGGCTTCATCTTGATCGTTCATCCGATAAACACTTGATCGAACGGCGCTCCGCATCGTCCCCGATAGCCTAGCCCGAGATCCGTCCATCTTCCAAGCTTGATATCTCCCTCATTTCTTAACTAAATTAAGTGAATTTTTTTTAAAATGCTCGTCTAGACTAGAGTAACATATCCATACGGTTAAGATGTCATGAAATCAACTCAAAGTAAATGGAGAATCTAAATAGGCTTGGGACGAGGAGTTCAATACCTTTGCTCTGAGAAGGGAAGCTTAAATCACAGATGCTTGGCACGTTCATTGGAGACCAAGGAGGTTAGGGATTGAGCCTCTTTCTGTGGTGTAAGGTCTAGGTATGAATTCAACCAAGCTCAATTTTAGGTGTTGATCAAAGTCTATGCTAGGGGCTTAGTGGAAGGGGATTTGATGGGGCTTTATCTTCTTTCAATGTTGTGAAGGTGTGGGTACAAGTAAGTGAAGTTTGGTGAACGTGGAAGTGAAATGAGCTCTGTCATAATTTTAGGCAAAATTTGAATTCAAAATTGGGCTTCCACAGTGGGAATTAGTGGGGGAAGATGGTTGGATTGCATTGAGGAGGTCTTAAAGAAGCTCTGTGAGTGATTTGGGAAGCTCTCTTTGAGAAAATTTCAACACCCCTCCCATGGTCGTAGGGGGGGGGAGCTTTTATAAAAATGGCCAATGGGTGGCTCTGTGGGTCAATTAAAGGGTGCAAAGTGCTGCCTATGTGGAGGGCAGTGAGGCTCCAACATTTGATTTAGATGAGGTGGCCTCTAGGTTTGATTTGGGTGAAACTCAAGAGCAGGTGGCCCTCAATTTTGGCTTCTCCAGCTACTAGGCTGGCCGGCAATGGTAGGGGGGAATATTGCACAGCAATTTAATGGGCTTGGGTTTAGTTTTGGCAAAAAGAATCTTAAGCTTAAGCAATTATGGCATGCAATCCCTGGATTTAAGGGACCATTGGTCTATGGCTTAGCTTAGGTGGTTAAGTGAGTTTTAACTTAGTCTCAGGGTCCAACTAATGGCTGTGGAGTCATTAATTTAATGACTTTGGGGTGGTTATGCTGCATTTAGTGCATGGGTCCAAGTGGGTGCAAATGACCAAAACTTGGGTTTGGATTAGGCTAGCCATATTTTTGAGCCCAATTGATTGATGCACTTGATGTAGTTGATTGTAATGAACATTTTTTGTGAAGGCTAAAACCTAGGTTTCATCTCTAGTCATCTAAGGTGGTCACTAGGAAGTCCTGAGGCTAAAACCTAAGTTTCTATAGAGAGGGAAAGAGGACCTCACAAAATTGAGGTCAACACTTGGCTTGTTAAGCAAATTAATTATATTTTCTTCAACTAAAATATCCTCTTCATTGATAACATGCCCAAGAAAGTTGTTTTTGTTAAGCATGATTCACAATTTAAAAGTTGTGAGTGAGCATTATTTTTTTTCCAAAACTTATAAGCCGGTATGAAGATGGTCTGAATAATTGACTTCATCCTTTGATAGATAAGGATATCATCTATGAATACAACCACAAATATGTTTAAAAATTTTTAAAAAAAAGTATTGAATATGTGTTAGTCAAAGTGGCATCAATATAAACTCATAATAATCATACCCATTTTGAATGTTATTTTAGATATATCTTCTTCTTTGATATGTAATTGAGGATAACCTAGTCATAAATAAACCTTAAAGAGAACTGAAGCTCTTTTAAGTTGATAAAAAAATTAATTCTCGACAATGAATATTTATTTTTAATATTGTACTTATTTATTTAAATATAATTAATATACAATTTGAAACTTTAATCATTTTTCCTTTATAAATAACAATGATCCTCTAGTGATGTACTTAGCCTAATATATCATTTATCTAATTGTGTCGCATACTCTCGAACGTTCTTTATTCCTTATCGAGCTTTCTCAAGTCATTCATGAGTTTGGTCTGGTCCCCTATAAGGAAAATTGCTCCAGGAATAGTCTCTGGAAATTCATTCAGTAAACTATCGTAGCTGGTACAAAAGTATTGTGATAGTGACTTTTCCACCAATCATCAGCTCTTTCATGCAAGTGGAATGTCGCAATGTCAACCTTACAGTCTTCATGGCACTTTATTCCTCAAAGCCTCTTCTCGATGTCAAGAAGCCATACATCAGACTCGTTCGGGTCCGCCGTGCCATTAAAGGTAGAATGACGTGCCTTCAAAACCTTATCCATCACTCGATCCATTGTTCTCACATTTGTCATTATGATTGTTTGGTTAGGTTGAGCCTCCATGGTTGCCACTGGGGGTACTGGTTGAGTAGCTTGTAGTGATGGTTGCACTCCTTGTTCGATAGCTTGGACTGCTTGTACAATTTGGGCTATAAAGTTAGCTTGCAAAAGTTGAGTAACATTCTGAGTTACCACCTCCAAGAGAGTTTCCATGTTGAGATTCTGTGCTCTAGCAGCCTCGGTGTTTTGAGTAGGATCAACATAATGGAGATTAGGGAAGTGAAGACCCTTAGGAAAAGGCACATCATATATAGTATCTCTTTGGACTCCTCCTTTATGAGTGGTTGCAACTCCTTTTCTTTTTTGAGTCATCTATAAAATTGAAAGATACACAAAATTAAAATTGATTGAATAGTTGACTTAAAAGTATAACATATGCCCTACCCAAACATATGAAGACAATGTATATGAGATGCAAAGTCAAGAAGGTTAAATACAAAACATAGGCTCTGATACCACTCTATCATACCTCAGGTCTGGAAAGTGGTACACCTCGACAACGCAGGACATGATGAAATGAATTTAACATGTTTTGTATTCTCAAAGAAAGACTCGCTTTATAAATAAAAAAGAAAATGTAAATTTTACTCCACAATGAATAATTCACTAATACAGCTGTAAGAAAAATAAGAAATTGACTGAATTAAACTAAAATGATAACATGAACAACTACCCAGACCCAATTAAATTGAAATGTAACGTGAAACAACTATCCAGACCCAACAAGAAAAAATATAATAGCTAAATCAAATACTAAGGAAATATACCAAAACAGGGAAACTAAAACTTAAAAGCTTGCTCCGATGGAGACAGTCTTACTAGTGACTGAATAGAACATGTTATGCAAAATATCAAAATTGAGTTTGACAAGCAAATTAGTAAATTACGAGTTTCTATTAAAACATAAGCAGTAAGGAAAATGAGGCATGCAATATGAAAAACAAAATTAAGACTATCACTACGTGCACATATATAATATGGTAACACAACAAGAAAGTTGTCAACATAAAATATGCATAAAATGAGAAAACATTAAAAAATTTACAAGATAGTTTCTTATAATTTAACTTTCATTTATATTTATATATTAGTTGTTTTAACAGACGTCGTGAAACCGTAAATGCAAATATTAACCCAAGGAAACCCGTTGATTTCTTGTAGAGTCGTCGCTCTATGGGCTCGTCAGCCCGGCTAGTCAAAATGCAAAAGGGTTTTACCAACCTACATACCATCACACATAAGTATGCTAATTTTTTTCTACGGGTAAAATATGTAAGAATTGCTTAATTTTATATAGGCATGTGATATGACAGATGCAATCTCACATAAGTGCAAAAAATTGAAAAAAAAAATCAAATTTTAGAATTAATTCAACTATACTCAAAACTTTGCAATAATAAGTTAAGACGTACTGAAATTTTATCATAAACAATAATTAAAGCCAATAACAAATATAAAATAAAATAATAAAGGCATCACTAGCAATCATATAGAATGACTGAATTTACTACAATTGATAAGCATTAGCGCCCCTAAATAGGAAAGAAATGTTTATTTTCCAATTAAAAGTAGTTACTTACCTCGAGATGGTAATCAAAACACTTCTACAAAATTGATGATTTGAATAGGAATCCTACACCATTTTGGAAGTAAAATATAAATAATTAAGCCATTTAATTATTCAATCAATTAGGTGTATACTAATAGATATATCAAGGCAAAATATATGTAGGTATTATAAATTATTATTATTATATTTTTAAGAAGAGAAAAAAATTATGAAGTTAATTAACTTTAATTAATATAATTGAAGCAATATTTATTTTAATTTAGACATTATACTTATCTAAATAAACTTTCGGAGAATTACATGTGCTTTAAATTCCGATTCAGAAATCCCGGGAGGTAGATTTACGAGTTTTAGGAGCTGAAGCACGTGTGAGGGAGGAAGGGGAGGGTTTCCTTCCTCGATGGTTTCGTGTGGGAGCGAACGAAAGGAGAAGGAAGTCCATCCACGTTGTCACAATCCCGTCATTGCCTTTCCGGCTGGATCCACTCACGGTTCTGTCGCAGGGTTCGATCAATAAGGAGACGGGTTGGGCGAAATCGGGAGAGAGGAATGAGGGGAGATCAGGAGGAGAGGGAGAGCAAGTGGGATGAGTAGGACTGTGAATTTAGCTCGAAGATTTTTAATCGCTCAAAGATTGATTCGAATTTTGGCTCATATTGAGATTGGATTAAAATAAATTAGCCAAGCAGCAGGTTAAAATCTTGGATCGAATTTGTTTTTGAGTCAATTTTGAGCCGACCTTAGTTTAGCCTGAAATTGAATTGTTAACAACATATGACTGAAAAAATAATCAATATCATAAGATTGCACTATTAACTTTTTAAGTTTTTAGTGAGTATTACCATCTTTTGATAGTGCTCTATGTGGGTGATCTAGACTCTACCATGGAGTGTGGCACCCATAGCCCCCCCAATCCTCATGTTTTGTTGGTTAGTTTTTCTATTTTTCTGATAAGCAAAAGAGGCCCGGCCAAGCAGTGGTCACTTGAGCACAAATCTCCTCCCTAACCCAGATGGGCCACTTTCCTTTCCTATGAGCTTTGTTGAGCATATCACCAACCCGATGCCTGCCACATACTTAAAAAATATTGCAAATTTGTCGGGGATGCTTGGAAAGCTAGGGGAAGGGCCTCTATAAATTAAAAATTTTGAAATATTTATTAATATTACACAATAACTTAAAATTCGTATTCTAGTTCAAATAAAATGATCCTACCTCAAACTCTTAGAACTATATGGACCAAGTCACTGATGGGATTTTCTTCCATGAGAGATACAGAGTATCGTACTTACTCATAATGATCTCCGTGATGTGTGTCATAGGTGTCCTGGAGAGAAAGAACCTGAAATAGAAATATTAGTTACACAAAATATCTAAAATATCATTGAACTTGTTATAATTTAAAATGTAACTTATGAGTCTCCCTCTAGTTCAGTGTGTACCCATCTAGAGGTATCTTATCTCAAAGTGGTTGGAATGGAGGAGCCTAGATCATTGGAGGGGCGTGCTAGCGGCTAAGAGGGAGGTGGTAGTTGAGTGGGAGAAAAAGGTGAAAGGGGTTGTAGTGGAAGGAGTAGGTGGATAGAAAAATTTAGTGGGTCTGATATGAGCGGTGATGGAAGATGTGGCAGAAGTTGTACTAATGGTACTGCAACTAATCAAACCGCACCATTCTTATGTGTTACATATGTAAATCCTAAATTTTAATTTTTACATACATTCTACACAACTCATATGTATTATATATCTTGCACCTAAACTTCAACTTTTTTCATACTCTCCCTAAGGAGTTGCTTGGTTGTAGATAAGATTTAGTTTAAGTAGGATTTTGTAAATCTTGTAAATCTGGTAACAAACAAACTTTCATTCTTTTCCAAAAATACCACAATTCCTATGTATTACATGTCCAACAACTAAGCTTCAAGATTTACATACAAACCACACATTTCTTAAGTATTACATATCTGACACCCAAACTTCATTCTTTACGCACAAAAGGGAAAAAAAAGACAACATTTGGTCCTAAAAAATAAGAAACGGGAAGATCGAAAAACGAGAGGAGAAGCTTACCTAAGCTTGGAGTAGAAGAGGAATTGCTAGAGATGCAACTCCGTCGAAAAATGCCTGCGGACGCTCGGTGGAGAACTTGCATCGTGAGAGCACCTATCGAACAGTGAAGAGGGTGGGAATGAGGCTGGGGCTCGCAGCATTAAATTTTTAGGGCACCAACATCGGAGTTACGTCATACTATTCCGACGTAAATAAATTAGTAAATATTACAACGGCCGATTCGACTCTATTAAGTGATATTTTTCGTTGACAACTTGATGACGCTAAGATCGACACAAAATATTTGCTGCAACTTGTCTGCGGTGCTAAAGTTGATGCAAATATTTCGAAATTATTCGACGCACAAACTATCTCTAACTATTTACGTGGCTAAACAAACTTAAATCTGATGCGAAAAACTGCGTCAAAAAATGTTTGACATTAAGTGGATGTTTGGGGCAGCTTGTGCGTTTCAGGATAAACAGCTTATCCTAAAACGCGGCTCGCGGGCCGGCCGCAGGGGTCGACCCGCGGCCTGCGTTTAGTGTAAAAACCCAAACGCAGTTTCGGATAAGCTGACGAAAAGCGCGAACCAAACGGTANATTTAATATGAAGAATTAAATAGGGTTTATATTAAGCTGGGTTCGAGAAAAAGCTTTCTATAAGGGCAAACCCCTATAGTTAATTACATCTTAAATGACCGAAATCATCTAAGAAAACTCTCGATAAAAATCAAGAAATATTATCTTCAAGGAATTCAAAGGAAAGGACTTGTCAATAAAATCGGACAAAGGGGTGTGAAAGGGGAATGGTTCAAATTTGAGACATTTATTATGGAATCCAAAGGAGAAAGAACTGGCAATGATATGGATCCGGAGGAGAAACTTGGTGACTTCCCAAGCTATCCTATTGTTTGGCTTCAGTTTTGAGGAGAAAAATTTAAGTGTTTCATCCTGCCAATTTTATTAATTTAGGGCTTACATTTATGTGGAACGATCACACAAATAGCTTGGAAGATGTGAGTATTTAGGTCGTGACGAACGACAAACTCTGAATCCTAAGATGAGTTAGGACTTATATTGTACAACAGAGCTGTACAAAGGCCTAAAAATGAGGTGAGGATTTATGTTGTTTAAACAGACAACCTCAAAATCCTATGGCTTGGTTGTTTAATTCTAAGGAATGAATTGGTTTAGCTGATGAAGTCATGTTTTGCTGTTGAAGATGGTCGTGCTTCCCACCATGCTAGCTCTAAGCTTCTTGTCGTGATGAGTTTGAGTTTTCTAGGGTGTCAAGTTATGATGTCAAATCAGGTGGCCCTATGGTTGAAGTTTTTTAAATTTTATGGGGCATGTTAAAGTTGATTAGAGCGACATTGATTAGGATCCTACGGTTCCCTCGTTCCGGCACCACTATTTTCTATTGGATTCACTTAGTCCAAATGAATTTACTAAACTCAACTTAATGATTTCCATAATCTCATTTAGACTGTGGGAAGCCTCGTTAGCAACCGTAGGTTACCTCCTCTGAGGGTTTCCCGATCATCCGATAGAGACGTCTTAATTTAGTTGTAGTTGTTATTTTGTGTGATGTTTGTGATTAAATTTTGAGTTTTTTTTTATATTTTGAATGTTGTGGGGGTAAATCTTATCTTGGTTGATTTTAGTTTTAGTTTTGGTTTTG
Source organism: Phalaenopsis aphrodite (assembly GCA_003013225.1). Lineage (NCBI taxonomy): Eukaryota > Viridiplantae > Streptophyta > Magnoliopsida > Asparagales > Orchidaceae > Phalaenopsis > Phalaenopsis aphrodite. The sequence goes on along the minus strand of NEWO01000248.1, from coordinate 196,334 downwards.
GTTTTGTGGCTATCCTGATAGTTTTAGTTTTCATGTAGAGTGGTATCGTTGTTTAATATGTAAATTTTGCAAGTATTAAAAGTACAAGAAAGACAGCACTACAAACTATAAAAAGCGTATCTGGCAAGTCTTCTCGTTCCACTACCTGAAACATAAAATGTATGTGAGGGCAGTTCATGTAGAGGCAAAAAAGTAAAATTTTGGTAGTTTTCCTAACCCTATGTCATATCTTGGTGGATCTTTAGGAGTTTAATTAAGGATGATTTTATTAAGCATAGCATATTAAGTTTAGTAGACCTCTGAGATATCCAACAGGTTAGGAGGAAGAAGTAGGTCCATGCTTCCCTCTTATCACCAGGTGAAAAGCCTCGAGCTCATTTAAACTTATTATGTTACTTAGTAATTCATCCTATGAATTCCCTTATCCCTAATAGTAGGGTAATTATCATTTGTAATTTAATTTTCAAGATTATGTGAATGAAGACCCTTAAAGGGGGCAAGCTAGTGTTGTAGGAACACTTAGCCAAATTTTGGTCCTAATTGGGCTTGTGGTGTTTTAAAGGTCTTAAATTTTAGCTATGTTTGTTTTTCTAATCCTCATTTAATCCGTCTTGATTTAACTTAGGTCACTACTAAGCCTTTAAGACCTAGGTGAGTGTCTTAATTAATTTGGAAAATTTTAAGTTTTAGGTGATCATGATTCATTATTTGAATTTCATTTGAAAATCAAATAGGTATACTAAATTGATTGATTATTGACTTCAAAAGTCATAAACCTAAGTTCTAGGTTCATTTAATTTTAATGAACTTCCAAATTTTAATAATTTTAGAAATTTATTAATTTATCATTTTAATTACGAAAGTGAGGTTGGTTTCTACCAATTAATCCCTTTTTAATTTCAATCATCCAAATAAGTTGATTAAGGCAAAATTCCTAAAATTACACTTTTTCCCCTAAGGCTCTAACACTTCATAATTTGTCAAATTTAAATCAAATGTCTTTGAAATTTTTATCCTACCTCTTTCATGAGTCAATTAAGACATCAGAGGAGAAAATGTGATTTTTCAAATTTTAATTTAATTTATATAATTACTTTCATGCAAAAATGAGATTTTTCAAAGAAAATTTGCTAGCTTGACCAAGTTAAAGCCTGATCACTTGAAATTTTTATTGAAGGTAGACCTAGACCAGAGAGCCATTTGGACAAAATTTTATGATTTCTGAATTTTATTTGAATTATTAGAATTAATTGAAGTTCTAGCATATTTATTAAATATAAAATATTTTAAATGGGTAAAATTAAGTTTTGTATTTTTGAAAAAATCTCCTTGAGGTTAGAGAATCTAGAGAAGCAAATTTTATATTTTTTCTGGTTTTTTTTATTTATTGGAATTATTTTAGTGGAAATTAATTTTTTAGCCTTTAAAAATTATTTTAAGCTTCAAAATACAATATCTTTATTTAGAAAATCAGGAAAAATATTCCAATTGCTTATAAATGCTTAGAAAACAATTTAGAATATTTTCATGCTTAGAAAACAATTTAGAACATTTTCATGAATTTTATTATTTTTGTGATTTTTTATGAATTTTTATATATTTTAAATATTTAAAAATAGGCTAAAAATGAAGTTTTTATTTTAAATACCATTTTATTTTTATAAAATTCCTCTAATAAAAAAGAACTCCAAAAACAAGTTTTCATAATTTTTTTATTTATATTTTGATCATTAAAAACCATTTTAGTGCCAAAAATGATATTTAACTTGAAAAATCAATTTAGGCCATCAAATGGACTCAAAATGCTTTGAAATTTTTATGGGGAATTATCCGGATCTTAAAAAACATTAGAGAGCAAAAATCAAGTCATTTTTATGTTTGTGTTTTCCAAAATTAATTACCTTAGTGTTTTAGGGTTTAGGCAAATTAGGTTTATCTCGAATGACTTAGCTCATGAGAAATTTTTCTAAACGTTCTCTGATCATCATAAACCTTCCAAAATTGTCTTATATTTTTCTAAGAAACATGCTAATTATTATGATTAATTTAAGCAAATAATGTACATAAACTTGAAAATTTTGGATCTCTGTTTAGAGGTCTTCTCTGACTTTGGAAAAATCAGAGAATGTTCCCCTTGACAGAGGCTACAACATGTTAAAAATTCAATCTATGGTGAAATGTCTATATGCATGGTGAATCAAAAGACTCCTAACCCTAATTGATTTTTTTTTAAAAATCAAATATGCATCAAATTGACACAATTTAATCCACGTTGTTCTGCTCTATTCACTGAGCAAGAGGGTATTTTTATTTTATTTTTGTGATTTTTCTACACCAACATATGGATTTTTGAAGTTAAGGGTCATTTTTTGAATTTTTTTATTCCATATTTATCTATTTAAATGAGCGGTGTCGGTCAACTTTTTGAAGATTTTGAAATATGTATATCAAAATAATTTTTTAAATTTAATTTAATATAATAGATATATAGTTTGAGTTTTAAAAGTAGTATGTTTTAATTTTTAAAAAAATGAGACCAAATGGATCTTATTAGTCCAATAGTTCACATAATCGTGTCCGATACCGCGAATACTACACCCTCCTGAAAGATAAGTGTAGACCTCGGCGATAGACCCAATCCAGCAAACTAAGAGATTTGTGACTTCCGTTTGATCTGTGAACATTTTTATGCATGACCGACAAGTTCCCCTATCTAATACAAAGATTAAATGGGGTTTATTTTACCTGGGTTCCAAGTTCCCCATAATGGCAACCCACTATAGTTAATTACATCTCAAATGACTGGGGTCACTTGAGAAAACTCTCGATAATGATCAGAGATATTAGTT
>NEWO01000248.1:182596-193360 GCA_003013225.1 Phalaenopsis aphrodite | reverse complement strand
TATTCAATTATTCAGTCCTGCCAATTTTATTATTTAGGACTTACATTCGCATAATACCCGATTATGCAAATAGTCCGCAGAGATAAGAGGGTTTACGTCATGTCACACGACAACCTCAGAACCTAAGGCGGGTTAGGACTTACACTGCACAAAATGTTGTACAGGAACCTAAAAAGTAGTGTGAGGATTTACGTAGTGCTGGGCGAGCTACCTCGAAGTTCTATGAGTTGTTATTATACTAGGAAGGGATAATGCTGAAGAAGATCCTCTTGCTGCTCGGTCTGAATTCATCGCCGTGCTGCCCACAAAGTTGGCTCCAAGCTCTTGTCGTCGTGACAGCTCCAGGGTTTAAGTGCTTGAGATTAGCAATTTACGCTTCACAGTTTTGGTGTCAATGTTTGGTTTTGTTTTGTTTCGATTTTGGTTTCAGTTCTGGTTTTGCATGCAGAATAATCAAATCGCAGGTAAATAAAATGTACTTGAAAGGTAAAATACAGTAAAGTAAAATACTGTAGATAAACTATAACAACGTACCTGGGCATTTGCTACTGTTGTGTTATTAATGTTGTGAGCATAGTATGATTTGCAGCAGATTTAAATAAACTTGCAAGAAAATTAAACAAGACGAGAAAACCCAATGCGAAAGTCAGAAAAATGAGTTGTAAAAATCACGAGCAAAAGAAACCTGTAACCACATATGACAGCCCAGGACTAGGTATATAACATTGGTAAAAGTGGGGGCTCAGAGTTGGGATGTGTGCTTCCTGACCTTGAGTAAGAGTTGCAAACTCGACAATCTACATGAGGTAGTTCTTAACCTCAATCCAAATGACTAACCATGGACTTTTATAAATTTTCATATAAAAATTATTTGATTTTCATGCAAAAGCTCTTGTTTAAGTCTCTCTTTTTTTATGCACGGTTCTTTTTAACATGCAAAAGAAATTTTTTTATTTTTATTTTTTTTGTAAATATTTTGTAAAATTGTATAGTCCACAGGCTAGTCACTCTAATCGTGCTAGAACTACAGATAACCTAAGAGTGTCAGGGGTAACGATCCCACCAAGAATCGGAGAATAGTATCATGGATCCTTTCCTCTCCCTTATTGAAGATCCTTGAGATATGAGATACTATTCTAATAATCCCACTTCGTATCCCTCGTTTAGGCACACATAAGCAATGTCGTCATCCCCCTCGTCACTTAGACCCTAGACTTATCCTAGTCCGATGATCCATATGTGGCATTAGCAAATTTTCCCAATTGCCAGAAAGATTTGAGTGTAATATTCAAGCTCAAATCCTGGTGCACTGAGTTTTACTATAGGTTAAGTCATGACGGGAATTCCACTATTGATTTAATTAAGAAAGCATGAGTCACGTCTCGGTGCATCATGTCTAGTGTCATAGCCAGTTTGTGAGTTAGGGTCAAATGTCTAGTTTCATTATTTGTTCGAAATTAGGTGGATGAACGCTCACCTAGGGTGTGCTCCTAAAATCTAGGAAGTATATGATGAGAATTAGGTGGATGGACTCTCACCTAGGTTGTGCTCCTAAAAACTAAGAAGTCTATGCTGAGGGCTAGGTGGATGGACTCTCACCTAGGGTGTCTACTTAAGCTCTAGGAAGCCTACACTGAGGACTAGGTGGATGGGCTCTCACCTAGGGTGTGCACCTAAAGTCTAGGAGGTCTGCACTGAGGACTAGGTTGATGGACTCTCACCCAGGGTGTGCTCCTAAGACTCTAGAAAGCCTACTCTTTAATTTATGTTTAAGGTGATTTAAGGTTTTCTATATCTTCCAATTAATTAAATCATCAATCCCCATCTTTATGACTTAACCATTTAAAAAAATAAATAAATAAAACAAAAGGAAGAGACCGACCCATGTCCAAAACTAGTAAAGCCAAAAACGGCAAAAACAATAAGTGAATCGGCCTAAAAAAAGCATTCAAACTTTTTTCAAAATTGTAACTAAATCGGCTCTTAAGAAGAGCGTTTAAATATACTCCAAGACAGTGTTTTGGTCGGCCTAAAATAACATTTAAGTATTTCAAATCAGCATGTAAATTATTGCTTAAATGATGCCCAAAACCTTTTCAAAACGGTACATAAACAACCCTGAAATGATGCTTTTAACGCCTCCAAAACAGCGTTAAAACAGTGTCAAAATGGTGTTCATAATATGTCTTTGATGTCTCCAAAGCAGTGAATAAAACAATCCCAAAACATCCCAAAGCAATGTGCGTTTAAATTATGACCAAACCTCCCTAAAAATATTCAAAGAGTTGCAGCGAAACCAGTCTAGACTAGTCCCAAAACAGTGACAAAACCTTCCTAAAAAGGTACAAAAAAAAATTGCAGCGAAACCAATCTAAACCAGCCCCGAAACAGTGACAAAACCTTCATAAAATTGTACATTTATAGCTCCAAAAACTGCAACAAAATTAGCCCAAAACAGTCCCCAAAACATCATTTAATTATCCTCCAAACAATATTAAAACAACAAGTAAATCCCCCCAAAATCAGCATTTAAATGGAGCACAAAACCCCTCAAAAACAGTAAATGAATCAACATCCGGGTGGCATATAAAGCCTCTGAAACCAACAATTTATAGTATCCAAACGGTGAAAAAGTCAAGGCAACACAATAAGAATGACAACTTAGAACGACATTCCGATTTTTCTTCAAAACAACGATAATACCGAGAATCCGGCCAAGAAAAATCGAATAAAGATTTGCATGCAAACCCCACAATTCCTATGTGTTAACATATCTCAAAACTAACCTTCAATTCTTATATTTAGACCACCCAAATCTTTCATATTACATCGAAATAGCGTGATTCTATCCTTAAAAAGTTGAAATACACATTTTCATGTAAATGCACAAAGATTGAATGGTATGCATGTAAATATGGTTGTTTAGGTGCTAGGAATGTAAATACCTAAGAATTGTGTGGTATGTGTTTAAGAGTTAAAGTTTAGGTGTTAGATATGTAAACGTGGGGCAATTGAGTGGTAAGTATGTAAATGTTCCATCAATAAGCCTCAACATTGCTCTATACTTCCCCTCTATTGACAAAAAACATAAGAAAATATGAATTAAAACACTTCATCTGTGGTAAAACTATAAATAAAAGAACACCATAATAAAAAAGAATAAGCATTGCCTGCAAAATTCTTTACCCAACTGATGTTGTTCTGCTTCAAAAGAAAGGCTCTACTTCGGCTCGGCGGTCGCCAGGTACCCGGACATAAGAAGATTTTCGGGCAGCATTCAACCCATCTGGCGCTGTTTTCGGAAAGAGCACGACAAGGAATGGGGAATAGGCCGCGGAAGGGATCACCAACGTGGATGAGATCGCTGGCAAGGAGGTGAAGATGGGTTGGCCAAGCAGGTGAGGGTTTCGGTTGAGTCGGGCGAGATCCTCGACGCAGAGAAGGAGAGGCGAGCGAGAGATTTTGGTGGAGTGGAAGCTTCGGTGCTGAGCTTCTGTCGAGAAAGTAGAAGGAGACGACTCGAGCGATCTCGATGCAAGGCGGGATTGAGTGGGCTCGGATTCGTCGTGAGAGGAAGATGAATCGAAGCAGACGTGCGGGATCAACGCAGGGAGGAGGCGAGCGTTTCAGTGCAAGGAGGAGATGAGCGCGTGGGGAATGAGGAGGCAGGGCAAACGAACGAAAAGAAGAATCGGGTAGGAGCAGCTTTGGGGTCGCAGAGGAGGAGCGGTTTTGTCGTGTGGAGGAAGGGGCGTGCGGGATCGAGCGTGAGGAGAAGAGAGAGCCTGCGGCTTCGGTGCGGGACACGGGATCGAGCAGAGAGCGGAGACGAGGTCTGCGGCTTCGGTTTGGTTGAGCGAGAACAAGGAGACGGAGGTGATGAATCGTACCGAGAGGGGAGGAAGAAGGCGGGCTTTCAAAGAAGGCCAATTCTTTCAGTGGGATCTTGTATCTGGGAAATTGCAAAGGAACGTTACAGGAGATTGGGCGGGAAAATCAATACCTTCCATGCGCGGAGGAGCTTAATTGAAAAAGAATTAATTTTCATTATATGTGGAGTTAATTATATATTTGAAATTTGAAATTTAAAATTTGTGAGCTGAAGTAATTAGCCCGTGCTTAGCCTATAGTCAGCCCTAGTCAAACTCGAAATGAACCTGGGCCCACACCCGCTAAAAAAAATGCATTGATTTCTGTGTCATTTGTGTGCGCGCGTAACCCTAGCAATGCGGGTGTCCTCCCTAGCTAAAGTTGACATTCCGGACGCGTCGGTGTGGTCTGTTTCGTCATCCGGGGTCGTCCGGACGAGTTCGCAGGCGGGCGAGTCGAATCAAATCAAAGTCGTGTGTGCTGCAGCGAATGCGTGAATTGCGGCGTTCGCGAGTAATTGAGTCACAAAGGGTTTACCTAAGGTCGTTTGATCCTATAGGAACTCATTTTCGGGCCCTCTACATGTTGGTCCTTAGCCCTTTGCAACTAGAAGTTGAGTATTTGGTACCACTCATGCAAGTTCTTCACAAAAATGAGTCAAGAAGTGGCTTGAAGTTTTACGAGAGGTGGGCTCCATTGCTAGTCCGCTAGGATGGTCAATAAGAACTCCTAAAGCTAGATCCTAGGTTCTAAGAATAAGAGACTAAAACCTCACTAAAAATGAGGTCAACAAGCGGCGCCACCTCATCTTGGACAGCTCTGAAGCTCCATGCGGCGCGCTCCCATTTGACACCGCCATCCACTTCAGTGCTAACTCGATCTGCGATTTATGTCCCGAAGCGCTGACTGACTTCATCTTGACCGTTAATCCGATACACGCTTGATCGAACGACGCTCCGTCATCGTCCCTGATAGCCTAGCCCGAGAACCGTTCATCTTCCAAGCTTGATATCTCCCTCATTTCTCAACTAAATTAAGTGAATTTTTTTTTAAAATGCTTGTCTAGACTAGAGGAACATATCCATACGGTTAAGATGCCATGAAATCAACTCAAAGTAAATGGAGAATCTAAATAGGCTCGGGATGAGGAGGAGTTCAATACCTTTGCTCTGAGGTTGGGGCGCGTAGGATTAAATTTTTAGGGCACCTACGTCGGAGTTACGTCATACTATTCTGACGTAAATAAATTAGTAGTAAATATTACAACAGCCAATTCAACTCTATCAAGTGAAATTTTTCGTTTACAACTTGATGATGCTAAGATCAACACAAAATGTTTCCTGCGACTTATCGGCGATGCTAAAGTTGATGCAAATATTTCAAAATTTTTCAACGCCTTCTCCGACCATTTACGAAGCTAAACAAACTTAAATCCTATGCAAAAAGCTGAGTCGAAAAAGGTTACTTAAAATTTATCCCCAACCGGCGTTCGAAATGTTGATCGCGGGGTATAACCCGCATTCGCATTTTCTCAAAATAAAAAATGTTGTTTCCATATAATCAAGTAAAATGTGCAAAACAAACAGTACAGCGGCGTTTTCAAAAACACCGCCGCACTTATATGCTGCCACAAACGGGCCCTAAATCTGATACTAATTAGCTTATTTCCTGTAGTGTACAGTTTATATCAAACCCATGCATTTAAATCAAGTTCCACACAATAATATTTTTAATAGAGAACTTTAAAGCAATCTACTACCATTTTCTTGTCACCTATTTTTATTTGCTTCTTTTTTTCTCTGTACATATTCTCACTTCTCTTAGCCATTCAATTTATTGGAGTATTTCTTGTAACAAAAAATTTAAACTACAAATTGAGCTATACAATAACTTAGTAAATAATTTTACTTCTATAATGTATCAATCATTTTTGCATATGCTTTAGCATGTTCTTTTTTTCTGTCTATATCCTCATTTAGCCGTTCAATTTATTAGAGAGTTTTTTTCCTGCAACAAGAAATTTAAACAAAAAGTTAAGGTATAGAATAAATTAGTTTAAACAATCAATTTGGATTAGTATGTGAAAACTTTTTAAATATCCAATTAATTTTATTAATCATTATTATGATCTGAATATATTCAATGTGATCTTATTAAATAATAAAAAAATAATGTGCATGAATTTAAAAAAATATCAACTTTTTGAAGATTCAACTTATAGGATTGGTGATAGGGTTGGTGTAGCTTCTGTGACGGACAATATTAGAGAAAATAGTGTTAGATGGTTTGGTCACATTAAGCGTAGATCATCTGATGATCCGATTATGAGAGTAGATGTTTTAGATTCAACTTATGTTAAGAAAGACAAAGGTAGGCCTAGGAAGACTTGGGCTTATTGTATAAAAAATGATCTTAATTTATTAGAACTAAATGAAAATATGACACTAAATAGGATGCAATGGAGAAAAATGATTCATGTAGCCGACCCGACTTAATGGTATCAAGTCTTTGTTGTTGTTGTTGTTGTTGTTGTTGTTGTTGTTATATCAACCTTTTCAAGATTCTCATTGTTTCTTTACACTTATCTTCTTATTATTCTATTTACTATCTATAAATATAAAATATAATATTATATGAAATCTCTTAGTTCTTATTATATTTAAGTCACTATATATGTAATTTCATTAAGTTTTGTAAACATCCATTTGACATACGTACAGGTCTCATGTGCAATAACATTGTTGCTTATTGAAATGATATTATAAGTACTCTTATGTTGCCTTGAAGGACATATTTGTAGACTTTGATGTTAAGCAAATCCTTTAGAAGAAGTTTTATTAAAAATTGATTGTGTATTTATTTCAGAATGAAAACATTATATACGGCTCTTCACAGCTTTCTGGAATCACATGATCTCAGGGAATATTTTATTCCATTAAATTCTAAGATATACTATGATTTTTATTTTAAAAGCAAATAAACTTTCACCACCTATTAATTAATGAAGCACTCCTTCAAGAATATACCACATATCATATGTAACAGCTGAATATAACCAAAATGTTGTTTCTAATGTGATTTCCATTGATTTGATTTGGTGAATGCAGCAATACTATCAACAGGAATCAGCCAAAATGCGCCACCAAATTCAGCTTTTGCAAAATTCAAACAGGTAAAGTTTGGGTTTAAAAGACCTGACCTGATTCTTACATACTTAATGCTGTCTGCAATAACAAAATAGACTTACAAAATAATAAAATATTGTAACATGATGTTTCAGGCATTTAATGGGGGATGGTTTGAGTTCTCTTAATTTAAAGGAGTTGAAGCAACTTGAAAACCGACTTGAAAGAGGCATCACAAGGGTCAGATCAAAGAAGGTAAGAACATCAAAGGCGAATGAATACTCTGTTATATAATTGAAGTAAAATACTTGAGAAATATCACTAATACATCTTTGCCAAAACAATAGAACTCAAGTCACTACAAAACTTTCAGGATTTGGATTGATGTAATTTTTTATATATTGTTTCTTTCATTTTAAAAAATACATTGGATTCATATAACTTTTATATCATTTATTTATTTTTAATAAATATTTTAACTTGTTTGCAAAAACATTTGAAACATGTACAAGATGTTTTGAATGTTTTTAACAATCAAATATATTTTAGTTCAAATCAAAACATAAATTAAAGTAACTAAAAATGAAAAATAAAACAGAATTTAAAGTAATCCCAAAAGGGCCACTCTTAGGGTATGTTTGGGGCGGTTTATAAGTGTGGCGGTATTTTTGAAAACGTCACCTAACTGTTTGGTTTGCTCGTTTTTAAAAACGTTGTCTGCTGCATTTGAATTTTTTATACTAAACGTAGGTCGTGAGTCGACCCCCGCGGGCCACGTTTCAGGATAAGCTGTTTATTTTGAAATGAACAAGCTGCCCCAAACATACCCTTAGAGTTTAGACAAATAGAGAAAAATGTTGACTCCTTTGTTAGCTAATTTATTGTCTCTGTTCAACTTTGAGACAACACTAACATATAATTCCATTATCTTCTTGTCAGCATGAGCTGCTCTTTGCAGAAATTGAGTATATGCAGAAACGAGTAAGACCTTATGCTATACCTACTAAGATTTAGATCTTGGGCACAATATGCAATAACTAAACTTGTGAGAGCCATTATCTTTTTTGTAAATGCAGGAAGTGGAACTTCAAAATGACAATATGTACCTCAGGGCCAAGGTAATTAATCTAATGAAATGTTCAGTTGAAGATCTATAACTCTGGTATTATTTTCTACAGCATTAATGATTTCATGAAAAGATTTTGGAAGCAATTTTCACTTTGAAAGAACACTTTATCTAATCATTCTTGAAACTATTCAATACGAATCATGTTTATTGTTGTATTAATATTTTTTTGCCACATGAATGAGGTTTGGTGGAGGTAGTCCTCAACCGTTATGTCTAGTCACCTCCACACATATCTTGTACCACCAAAGTATTTCTTATGACATTTCTATTAATGTAAGTCATTCTTCAAAATAAACAAGGAAATGTAATAGAAAAATGAAAATGAGAAAAGATTAATAGATGTAAGGAAATGAGAATTCGAATGATTGCTTACATTGTTAGAACTTTTAAACAATATAATTAATAAGAGGATTTCCCTCAGATTTCTTGCCTTAGAGCCATTAAAACCTTACTTTCTTTGAAACCCAAACTCTAACCAACTACCTTCATCAAAAAGTCATCCCTACATCCTGCACTAAACCCTCGGCATTCAGAAAATCTCAGATCCAAAATCTTCACCTTCACCGGAACCCTAAAGTGAAAAGATTTATCATGCCCACAAGGAGAAATCCTCAAAGGGGGTGTTCAAGACCTTATCATGGAAGAAATGGACAGAGAAATCATCGAACTACAATAAAGTGATGAAGTAATCAGCAGGATGGAAAAACTGATAATCTAGAACTTAGCACGAAAATATATGATAGTATTCCTTACAATGATGCTCCTGAATTTTCCGTGTTGCAGTACACGTACATATATGTTGTATTTGTAGTAGCTACTATGAGAATGCCTGATGGTTATGGGCGACTGGTCTGTTTGTAATGTCAAGATAGTGGAGACCTAGCTGCCATGTGGAGGTTACAACGAAATGTAATTGTCACGCTTCCTCAAACCAGGAATCCATGGAATGAATTCTGAGTTTGTTATTCCTTTTGAAGAACCTTGAACTGGAGAGACTTTTAGTGAAAATGTCAGCTAGCTGCTCCTCCATTGTAATGTGTCTGATTTGAAGAGTTTTTGTGGATATGGAATCCATAATGTAGTGGAAGTCTGTGTTTATGTGTTAGTGTGTCTTTTGAATACTGGATTGTTGGGGAATGCAAAGGTGGATGCGTTGTGTTCAGAAAGAGCATAGGTTAGTCTATTAAGAGCCCTAGGTCTTGAAGTAGTCTTCGAAGACATATGAGTTCCATGGTGGCTGCTGCAAGAGCTATGTAATTGGCTTCAGAAGATGATCGAGCGTTTGTAGGCTGTTTAGGAAGTCCTAGAGAATCGGGGTGGAGCCTGATATGAAAGCAATACCTTATGACTGATCTTCTGCATGTACGTTGCTGGCCCAATAGACATCCGAGTAGGTAGTTATAATGAGATCTCCCTTGGAGATTAAAAAGAGGACAAGGTTGACATAAATTTAGCTTATTATCGACGGTCAAATATCATCGATAATAATATTAAAACTATCAGTAAATTAATTACCTACGGTTAAGCTACGGTCTTTTCGAAGTAACAAAGATGCTTGTCGGTAATATAATTACTTACGAATTTACCGACGGATCTCTTAGCACCGACGGTTATTTGACAGATATTAACCCTCGTTGTTGGTTCAAAACTATGGCGTGTTTAATCATCCATGTCCATCAACAATATAATCAACATATATGTCCGTCGGAAATGTGTTGCACTTCTACCAGAAAAGTATAGCGCTTCCACTGGAAAAGTGTAGCATAATCGTCAGTTAACAGTCGCTAATTACCAACGGTTTTATTCGTCGAAAAAGTGTATCACTTTATCAAAACGTCGCTTGTTCGATAAACCGTTGAACAACTATCGGAACTTAATCAATCTTAAAACTATCAGTAAGCCGTAAAAAACCTGTAGCATTAGAAAAAAATTAAACTCATTTTTCAACTCTATAATTAAAACACTTGCAATTGTAACAATATAATTTCCACACATCGCAGTAAAACTAATTACCATATAAACCATAAACAAAAATAATAGAAAAGCAATTGCATTAAACGAAATGAAATGCAAAACTGTCCAATAAAAATATTGTTTGGGACCAATAAATTGTTTAACATATACAAACATAAGAAAATAACCCTGACTCATCCTCAACGGTCCTCTCCTCATCATCCTTCTCGTCGTCATCCTGAATTGGCTACTACCCTCTCTGTTGTTCATAATGTAGCATCGTTTCGTTCTCTGATTTCATCTTTCGCTCAATCTCCAATCTTAGGGTGGCTAGTGGCCAAAGGAAAATATGTTGAGATTTTTATACTTATTTTATACTATTTTTGATGATATTGCACTTTAAAAAAAGATATTTTTGGTGTTTTACTGCAGGAATGATGAATTAGGGTCATTGGAGCAAAAAGATGCAAAAATGAGCAAATTTGGAGCGAAATTGACCAAAATGTGAAGAATTGAACTAGGGCGCCAACGACGAGCCCAACGGCGCTGACAGCGAGATTTTCCCGATACTCCAGAATTAATTCACTTAGAGGCCCGCCGAGGCGCCCTCGAGGCCGCCGACGGCGAGATCGGCGGTTATGTCCAATTAAGCATTGGATAAGGACAAATTTTGGTGGGGTGCTTAGG
>NEWO01000248.1:166095-181428 GCA_003013225.1 Phalaenopsis aphrodite | reverse complement strand
TACATCCATCTTTATCGAATCTATAATTGTTATTAAATTTTGGTACAGTTGCTGAAGAATTAAATCTTTTAGCAGCAGTATTAAATATTTATATTTTTAAGCATATAGAAAGTCACGGTCAAGTTTTTGGCGTCGTTGTCGGAGAGTAAACAAAAATCATAATTAAAGTAACAGACAAATTAGGATTATTAGAAAATTTTTACTTGAATTGCAACTTATTTTCATATTTAGTTAACTGTTTTACTGTGTACTGATTTATAATTGTATGCGTAAATTTGGACCTGAAAATTTTATACCTTACGAATCGGAATTAGAACGCACTGTTAGAAAAATTAGAAGATTGAAAAGAGAAGCTAGAAATTCTAATATAATGGAAAACAACATGAACAATCAAGGAAGAGAAAATGAACACCAACCTAGACCCCTACAAGATTATGCAAATCCTACAGCAGATGAAATTCACTTATTTATCCAAAATCCTGATGTAGCTGCTAATTCATTTGAGTTTAAACCTATTATTATCCAAATGGTACAAAACAATCAATTCGGAGGTACACCAAATGAAAATCTTAATTTACACATCGCTAGTTTTTTGGAACAGTGTGCTACTTTTAAAAATGACAGAGTTTCAAACGATGTTGTTAGACTTAAACTTTTTCCTTTTTCAGTGAGGGATAAAGCTAAGATGTGGTTAAATTCGTTAGCACCAGGATCTATTAGAACTTAGGGAGAACTTTCACAGAAATTTCTATCCAAATATTTCCCTCCATCCAAAACTGCTAAAATTAGAAATGTCATAACATCGTTCAATTAAATTGATGGAGAGTCAATATACGAAGCTTAGGAGAGATTTAAAGATAATTCAAACTTTTTATAATGGATTAGTGGGATCACTTAGATCGATTATAGATGTTGCGGCTGGTGGATCTTTAATGTCAAAACATTTTGGTGAGGCTTATTCGTTAATAGAAGAAATAACTACCAACAATTTTCAATGGTCATCTGAAAGGGTAAATCCTAAAAGAGTAATTAGTACAATGAGTCTGATGCAATATTTATGTTAGTTTCGCAGATTGCTGCAATATCAAAGAAATTAGATCATTATGGGATGAATTATTCTCCAATACCTCCTATGATGGAAGAGAATTCATCTGGGCAATTTGTGGATGTTCAACCTTTATATGAGACTTTAAATGCTATTAATAGACCCAAGAACCCTAATTCGAACTATTATAACCCATGATGGAAGAATCATCCAAATTTTAATTGGAATAACAATTCTTCTACAAATCAACAATGTGCGAACAACCCAGTGAACCCATTAAAAAATTCATCCAACCAAGAAAATGTTAACTATAGACCTTCGTATCCTCCAGGATTTAACAGTAACACTCAAATTATGGAGAAGAAGTTGTCTATGGAAGAGCTGATATTAAACATGGGTCAACAATTGCAGAATCAAGAAATTCAATTATAAATTCAAGAAAATCAATTACAAAATCAAGGAACTGCTATTAAGAATATTGAAAATCAATTAGAGCATATCGCTACTGCGCTTAGTAACCGAACATTAGGAACATTTCCTAGTACTGTGGAACCAAATCCTAAAGATCAAAGAAAAGAACAGATAAAAGCGATACAATTACGAAGTGGAAAAGAATTGGAGACAAGAGTACAAAAAGAAACAGAAACTGAAAAAGAGAAAGTGGATACCGAAAAAGAAAAGGATTATGAATACTCAGATTTAGAATATTCATTTACACCAATAAAAATTACTGTGGAGAAACATCCACCACCATTTCCTCAAAGATTGAACCAACACAAACAGAATAAACAATTTTTCAATTTTTTAGAAATTCTTAAGAAGTTAAATATTCCCTTCATAGAAGTTTTAGAGCAAATGTCCAATTATGTGAAATTTATGAAAGATATTCTGAACAAGAAAAGAAAGTTCACTGATAACGAAACTGTTGCACTTAGCGAAGAGTGTAGTGCAATTATTCAGAAAAAGCTTCCAGAAAAATTAAAATATCCTGACAGTTTCACTATACCGTGTGCTATCGGTGAAAAATTTTATGGAAGAGTTTTATGTGATTTGGGAGCCAGCATTAATCTTATGATTCTATCAATTTTCAAATGATTAGGATTATGAGAAGTCTCACCTACTTCTGTAACTCTTTAGTTAGCAGATCGTTCAGTTACATATCCTAAGAGAGTTATAGAATATTTGTTAGTAAAAGTTGATAAATTTATCTTTCATCTGGATTTCATTGTTTTAGATATGGAGGAAGATAAAGAAATACCTATCATTTTAGGGAGACTATTTTTAGCTAATGGAAAAACTATGATAGATGTTCAAAAAGGAGAATTAACTATGAGAGTTAATGATCAAGAATTGACTTTTAACATTGCGAAATCTATGAACTATCCTGCTATTGAAAGAGATAATGAATGTTTTCGCATGGAAATTAGTGAACATCTATTGAATGAATATTTTAAAGAGCATTTTGAAGAGAAAGAACAATTTGAAGAGAAAGATGAAGTTATTTTAGACGAATTAGAAAATGAAGAATTAAATTATGTTCATGAAAGATTTGAGATGCTGGATATTACCGAAAATGCTGATAAGAATCTAGTTCCATCAATTATAAAACCACCTGAACTTGAGTTGAAAATATTGTCTAGTCATTTGAAGTATGTGTTTCTGAGAGACTCATCCACATTACCTATGATTATATCTTCAGAATTAAATGATTGCAAGAGCAAAGACCGTTAGATACATTGAAAAGAAATAAGAAAGTTTTTTGTTGGACCTTAGCTGATATTAAGGGAATCAGTCCTTCGATCTGTATGCACAGAATTATACTAGATAAACAATATAAACCAAGAGTTGATCCACAAAGCAGATTAAATCCAATGATGAAAGAAGTAGTTAAGAAGGAAATTTTGAAATAGTTAGGCACTGGAATTATATATCTTATTTCATATAGTGCATGGGTAAGTCCAATTCATTGTGTTCCTAAGAAAGAAGGAGTGACAGTTGAAACAAAAGAAGATAATGAATTAATACCTATCAGATAAGTTACTGGGTGGCGTATTTGCATTGATTATAGAAAATTAAACACTGCCACCAGGAAAGATCACTTCCCTTTACCTTTTTTAGACCAAATAGTAGATAGACTTGCTGGGCACAAATATTTTTTTTTCTTAGATGAATATACCGGTTACCATCAAATTTCTATTGCTCCTGAGAATCAAGAAAAGACAATATTTACTAGTCTTTTTGGAACTTTTGCTTTTCGAAGAATGCATTTTGGATTATATAATGCACATGCAACATTCCAGAGATGTATAATGTCTATATTTAGTAAATGAATTGATGATGGATTATAAGTATTTATAGATGATTTCTCTGTATTTGGAACATCATTTGACGCATGCTTAAATTATCTTGAAAAAATTTTAGAGTTATCGAAAGAACTAATTTGGTTCTGAATTAGGAGAAATGTCAATTTATGGTTGCAGGAGGAATTGTGTTAGGGCATAAAATTTTGAAATATGGTATGGAAGCAGACCCTACAAAAATTCAAGTTATATCTAAACTAACATCTCCTACTAATGTAAGAGAGTTTAGGAGTTTTCTTGGACATGTTAGTTTTTACAGACGGTGTATTAAAGATTTTTCAAAAATTACCAAAACTTTATGCCAACTTTTAGAAAAGGACAAGAAATTTGAAATTACTGAAAGTTGTTTAAATGTCTTTGAGTTATTAAAGAAAAAATTAATCACAGCCCTATTATAGTTTCACCTAACTGGGAGAAACCATTTGAATTGATGTGTGATGCTAGTGGTTGTGTTATTGGAGCTATCCTTGGACAAAAGTATGAAAAGATATTTAAAGTTATATACTACGCTAATAAAACTCTTAATGATGCTCAAATTAACTATATTGTTACTGAAAAAGAGTTACTGGTCATTGTGTATGTGTTGGATAAATTTAGATCTTATTTAATTGGAGCTAAATGTGTTGTGCACGCTTATCACTCTGTTATTAAATATTTGATGCAAAAGAAGGATGTCAAACTAAGGTTCATTAGATGGATACTTTTGATGCAGAATTTGATTTTATGGTTATTGATAGAAAGAGAACTGATAATCAAATTGCTGATCATTTGTCAAGATTAGAAAATCATGAATTATCTGACATCCACAATGAAATTACAGACAGTTTCCCCGATGAACAACTTTATAATATTAATGAGTGAAAAATACCATGATATGCTGATATTGTTAATTATATTGTAAGTGATATTTTGTCATCTATGCTGACACTGCAACAACAAAGAAAATTCATTCATGATGTGAAAGCATATTTTTAAGATTAGTTTTATTTATATAAATAATGTAAGGATCTAATTATGAGAAGATGTGTACCTTTATGAAAAAATTGAGCTAATCATTCAGAAATGTCATGATTCTAAATTTGGAGGATATTTTGGGATTGATAAAACTGCTCATAAAATTTTACAAGCTTGATTTTATTAGCCTACTATCTTTAGGCATGTTTATAGATACATAAAAACTTGTATATATCTAGAAGAAATGAAATGCCTCTGAATTTCATGTTAGAAGTTGAAATCATTGATGTTTGGAGATTAGATTTCAAGGGACCATTTATTCTTTCATTTGGGAATTTATATATATTAATTGCAGTAGACTACGTTTCTAAGTGGATTGAAGCACAAGTTTTACCTCGTTGTGATGCTAAAAGTGTTTCAAGGTTTTTAATGAAAAATATTTTTACTAGATACGGAATGCCTAGAATGATTATCACTGATAGAGGATCCCATTTTAGGAATAAATACATTCAGAGATTCATAGAAAAATTTAATATTATTCATAGAATCTCTACTGTCTATCACCCTCAAATCAGTGGGTTAGCTGAAGTTTCTAATAAAGAGATTAAACAAATACTTGAAAAGACTGTAAACCCTAGTAGAATAGATTGGTCCACTAGACTGGATACAGCATTATAGGCTTACAAGACTGCTTATAAAACTCCTATTAGAATGCCTCCTTACATACTGATTTTTGGAAAGACTTGTCACTTACCAGTAGAATTGGAGCATAAAGCATATTGAGCGATTAAAGAATTCAATTATAATTTGAAAGATGCTGGTAAGAAGAGATTGTTACAATTAAATGAATTGGAAGAATTAAGAAATGAATCATATGATAACGACAGAATTTATAAGGAGAAACTAAAGTTGTGACATGATCGGAAGATTAACCAGAAGAACTTTGAACCAGTACAGGAATTTTTGCTTTACAATACTAGCTGAAGTTATTTCTTGGGAAATTGAAGTCTCGTTGGTTATGACCCTTTACTGTGACTCAAGTTTATACTTACGGAGCCGTTGAAATTTAAGATCAAAAGACTAGAAATAGATTTAAAGTAAATGGACACAGATTAAAACCGTATTTTGATGGTAAAAGACCAAATTTTAAAGAGGTTTTAATGATCAGTCAACCTGAATAACACCTGAATAGATCTGGCTGACGACATTAAACTAAGCGCTTTATGGGAGACAACCCATAGTTATCTTTACTTTTATTGTGATTATAGTTTTTTTATTTGAAGTTATCGTTAGTTTGTGGTAGTATTAAGCTCTACTACTCTTATTTACCCTTGAATCATCATAAGAATTGGATCCATAAAGAAAAATTGGAACGCATTCTGACCAGAGCAAAACTGTGCAATTTTTGCCTTGGGCGCCGAAGGCGGGTTTTTCCCGAGAGTCCGGGCAAAATAAATACAAAAGCTCGCCGACGGCGAGATGGTGGTTTCTGGAATTTGAATAATGGTTTTTGGCGGTTTTTGGCGATTTTTGGGCGGGAGTTACCCTTTTAAACTCCCAAATTTGATTCCTAAGTTCATATTTCCCCCAAAAATGAAGTGAAACTCCACCAATTTCATTCCTATGACGTCCAATTCCCCTGACAATCCCAGAATGCAAGTGTTCAATCGGCGAAAGTTTATTAGTGCGGAAGCGCAACGAATCTTCAACAAGGTACTGGTGAAGAAAAGATTGATCAAGGAACGAGGATTCGTAAATCGCGGATTGAATAATCCCTCGACGGCAATTGAAGAGATGATAGTGCGGCGAAGATGGGAAATGTTGTGTTATACTACCGCCGTCGTGGTTGTTCCTGTGGTGAATGAATTTTATGCAAATTTTCATGTAATCAACCAGGGAGTCGTTTATGTGTGAGGTAGATGGATCACTTTCACTCCTGCACGAATCAATGAATTATACATGATCGAGAACGTTCTTGTCTGCCACTATTCCAACTTCGTCCCAACAAGAAACCAGATGAATGAGATTTACCAATATTTAACGAACAAAACTGAAGACTGAGAAATGAGAGAAAACGGGTATGTTAGTTTTTCTGCTGCACTCCTAAATCCCGTTTCAAAACACTGGCACTTCTTCATTTCTGCGACACTGTTACCTACAATGAAGATCGGTAAAGTTTCTAAAGAAAATGCTATTCTGAATTACTGCATCCAAAGGGGACTGTCGATCGATATTGGATCAATAATTGTGAAGCAGGTTTTGGGCCTGATCGTTCATGGATCAACTTATGGGCTTGGACACCCTTCCACAATTTTCACTTTGCAGTCAGTTCCAAGTATCCTACAAAAATTGAGAAAAGATACTTCTACCTTGGAAGCCTTTAGACCCAACTGAGAGATTCTCAGCTTTTGAAGATGAAAATGACATGGCTATTATAGTAGATCAAGCATCTCAGAATTCACTACTAGTTCAACCCTTAGTTCATGACAAGACTCTGGTGATCCTGCGCAGAATCAAGAAATTGGAGGATGTACAAAATGTCATGAATGCAATTAATAATATCTTTGATTTCTTCGACCATCTAGACTAGAGGATGAAAAAACATTTCTCTCACTCTGGACATTTAGAAGATAGTTTGATACGGCTGATGAGGAAGATAAAATTGATAGAAGAAGATTCTACTGAAGAATTTCCATACCGACCCTTCTATAACCTCTTCGTTCATGTGCAATCAATGGGTGATCAAAAAGGAGAATCCAGTTCTGAATCTGATGAATAGTATATTTATATTGCTACCCGTCTGTGTATGTGTGTAATTTAGTTTGAACTTTGCATTTACTTTATTTTAGATTTATGCTTTTAGATCTCTGTATAATTGAGACTAAGCATAAGATGTTTTGTTTTCAGCGTTTTGAGTGTTGTGGCTTGGATTGTGACGCTGAATTAATGTATTGAGGTTGAGAAAATACCAAAATTAGGTGTGTTATGTAATGTATATTGTATCCCTTAGAATTTATATATAAATGTGATGTTTTGTGTTGTGAAAGTTTATTTGTGATAAGTACATCATTTAATTACTTAAAATTATGTCTATAATGATTGAACGGATGTCGTTGAGGCTTGAAATTGATCGAAATCACAAAATCCGAAAATTTAACCAAATCAAAAGAGCCCGCCGACGGCGCCCTTGACGCCGCCGACGGAGGATTTTTCCCAAGACTTATGTTTAATTTTCAATAGAGCGTGCCGACGGCGTCGAACACCCTGCCGACGGCGAGCTCGCAAAAAAACACCTTTAATCGCGATTTTGATCAGTCAACCGCCACTATTCATCATCCCCTTCCTCTGAAAAACGCGATTTTTGACCTAGGGCTTGAGAGATCTTGGATTGGGAGGTGATTTCAAGACATTTTGACACCAAATTTGATCATCTCTAGGTAAGAACTTCACTCCAAACTAAAAATATTTGATTTTCACCATGGATTTCTTCCACATTGAAGAGATCCGAAAAATTTGAGAATGTGAAGAAAATATTGGGAAGAAATTTATGGATCTTAATTTGAACTCTTAGAATTACTTTTGGAAGTCATTATTTGAATGTTTGAAGTATATTTTGGAATTTTTTTATAATTGTGATTAGATTGAAATGACTCCATGTCAAAGGAGACGAATTGAGTTCGACGATTCTCCTTCGTTAATGTGAAGGCTCAATCAAGATTTACTTCAGTATTTGAAGGAAAGAAGTGTATACAGCTAGTTGGGTGGAGACCTTGGCAGCAACCTCAGTAGCAATCTGGCAACGAATCTCCTCCTCCTGTTCAGTGGAAGTAGATGCACCAGATGTGCTAGAGGTCGGGCAGGCATCATAGGCAGGTGTCTGGGACCCCAACCCATAGGCCCTTCCCTTGTTCTTGTTGCCAACAACCTCCCTCCAAAGGTCATATTCAGAATGATCGTGAGATGTGGCCAAACCACTGCCCCACTGCTAGGATCAGCCCTCCTTAAGTCATTGGAAGGCCTCCTACAAAAAAATATGATTAATCTAAGTTAGAAAAAAAATAAAATTTGATAGTTATTTCAATTTTATACTAATTAATCTTGTGAACTATCTGGGTTGCCCAAGATCTGTTGTCCGCCCAGAACTGATCTCACTGTCTCCTATGATTGAGCTCATGTAACTCTGTAACGATTGGCTGGCTCCCACCCTTTCTCTAGTGTCTGCCAGTGTAATGAAATGGTTAGAATACATTTATTGTAAAATAATATTTAACGCAGAAAATAAATTTTACCAAGCTCCTCTTGTACTATGTATGAAGGAGTGCCCCAACAGTGTGCTTCGAGGCACCCATGCCCCCGCAGTCAGAATAACAATTTTGCTTGGCCTACTCCCTCTTCTCTTGATACTCCGGAGAGTCTTAGACCCTAAACAAGGCGGTGAACACATCCTCGTTGAGCCACAAGAGGCACTAACGTGTCCAGTGTATATCATCAAGCTGGTCATGAAGACAGTTGCTCGCCTCGAGCTCGAAGTTCCTATGAATGTGTGCCTTCTCCCCTGGGACCAAGACTAATATTTTTTGTAAATTGAATTAGAAAATATTAAATTCATAAACATAAATAAATAACTGAAGATTACTGTGTTCGGGGTTTACCACAAACTTCCAAAATCACATATCCCGAACTGTCGTCGGGATCTCTCTCCAGGATAAGTAAGGGTGAACGTACTTGATCCGAATACTTTCTCTAATGGAATGAATGACCTGTGTGGGTGGAGAAAATATGAAACAACATATGATTAGATATCTATTAAATTAAAGAAACATAAAGTAGTAATGTCAGTATCTAAAAATATTTGCGCGTTCCCCACTACCCGGAGCTGATGACAATTGCTTGCGCTGCTTGAACTAGCGATGCATCAATAGCAATTGATAGTGACAGTGTTAGTGTGTTGGTCGCAGTTGGTGATGGTACTGGTGTCGTGGTCCCGACTGGTGGTGATGTTGGTGTGGTAGTCGTGACTGGTGGTGATGCTGGTGTGGTGGACGCAACTGGAGGCTGTGCTGGTGTGGTGAGAGTCAAGATGGAGGCCTCTTGGGGCGATTCGACCTCAAGGCTCGCCTTCATAATACCGCGTCCACCGCTTCATTGGCTAATAGACTTCTGTAAGCCAACATGTCTTCTGACAGGAGACCACCCCTCCCACCAGAAGCAATCTACAAGCAGGATTATAAAATTAATTTGTGCAACTACAGGCCACTAAAACTGAAAATACAATA
The DNA here is from genome assembly GCA_003013225.1 of Phalaenopsis aphrodite. NCBI lineage: Eukaryota > Viridiplantae > Streptophyta > Magnoliopsida > Asparagales > Orchidaceae > Phalaenopsis > Phalaenopsis aphrodite. Next base: position 171,793 of record NEWO01000248.1, on the reverse strand, counting down.
GAATACATTAAAAAGAAAGGGTAACAGTAAAGTTTATGCAATCTATAGACTACTAAAACTAAAAACACAAGAGTATGTAGTAAATAGAAAAGAAAATTTGTAAAGTACAATTTATAAACTACTAAAACTAAAAACATAGGAGTACACAGTAAACACAAAATAAAATTGTAAAATCCAATAAACACGTTACTAAAACTGAAAACACAAAGTTAAATAGTTGGAATAACTTGCACATCTTCGGTAACCTCCTTTGATGAGCTACTTAAGGATAAAGTTAAAATTACTTCATCCAAAGCATCGTCAGAATCATACTTATGCAAATTTCTTCGTGTTCTCCACTAGCATTCTCTAAATTGAGCTCTTCATGGATTGTGTTGAGTAGAATGTATAAATTAAATTATGAATGTCAATGGTTGTTGTAGGTTTACCTGCTATGAATACTGCCCACTCAAATTTATCCCTTATTCTATTAGGACATAAAGATAAAATACCTTACTTGCTTTCCTTGCTCAAATGAATGAATCAAAATTATCATATCTTATGTTCACTTTTACTTCTACGATATTATACAGTTCACTTTTACTTCACTGAAGCTTCCACAAACATCTAATTGATGCGTCTCCTCTGAGACAAAGATATAGGCCATTAACCCTCTCCAACTGTGAAGAAAAGTTGTATTTACTCCATTAACCCCAAAATTACCAAAATACCCCTTGTAGCCCAAATTGCCCCAAAATCTTCAAAATCATTTCAAATGTCCCCAAAATCAATTTGAACCACTTCCATGATCAGAAACAGGATCGAACCAATCACAGTTGAACATGAATTCACTCCCACCAATAGAGCTAGGATATGATAGTGCAACAACTTTGAGAATCTCATAGTAATCTCTCTCATTGTCTGATTTATTATTTGTTTTAACAAAAATGTCAGAATTAAAAGTCTATTCTTCTTCTGACCAGGACATCGTATAAAACTTGTAACCGTTTACATCATAAATTTGCTAAATTTTCACGATGTAAATCGATCCACAAGAAAGGCCTATCAAGCCTTGATCTGTTACTCCCTTGTTTCGATCACGAATCTAGTAATTCATAAAAAATCATGTGTCATTGAAGATATCTAAAAAATAAATATTTTAGATGATTAATAAATTTCTTAAACTCTAACTTACATGTGTTGTAAACCATCGGGGAAAGTTATTCTCACTCTCTTGACTTGTGATATAATATTCAATAGAGTTCAACAAATCAAAGAATAAACTGTTACCGCATTGAGAAATTTATCAATTAGCTCATTATAATATTTCCTCCTGAAAAGATAAATTGTTAATAGAATTTAGTGTCCTACTCAATAAAAGGTTGAACTTCGTTTCTATTTAGAAGATTATAAAGGGTTGTTGCTGATGTTCTTGATCACTGAGATAACATGTTGTGCACCTATCTGAAGTTTCACCAAACTGCTGAAAAATTTAAAGTTTCGAGGGAGGCACCACACCCAATAACTTGAATTCTTCTTGCACAAAATAGTAGAAGCAGAAAGTAGTGGTCTCTTACAGTAAATACGCCTCATATATGGATCCTTCTGGTCTTTCTTTATTCTTCGCAATTCGATTCAGTATATTCAAAAATCTATAAATAAATTATTATTTAGCACAATTTAACAATATTATTATCGAAGTGGTAACTACATAGTTTGCAAGCGTTACTATGTACCTCTCAAATGGATACATCCAACGATATTGTACTGGTCCTCCAAGTAAGGCCTCGTGTGGTAAATGTTTTGGTAGATCCTACATGGAGTCGGAAAAGTTATGTAAGAATATTTCTTCAAGCTTGCATAATATTATTGGAATATTTATTTCAGACTATTGTATGCGATCAACATTTATATGAGATGAACGTATCTCCTTGAGGAAAATAATGATTTCAATTAGTGAATTTAACATTTATGCTCAACAAGCAGCTAAATACAGTTGGCATCAATTTTGGAGAAAAATATGATAGTCATGGAGTCATTGGCCTCTACAACAAAACAACAACTCAAATTTAAAGCATATCTATTCGAGAATTTTAATGATTGAAGTCACTTATAAATTGATCTACATTGTGCCAAACAAAGAGAATATTTTATTTTCGACTTCAAAAGTTTACCAGCAACAGTTTCTTGAATCTCCAATTCTCGCCTTCTACAAATGTCTTTTAAATCTAGTTTGGTATTCATGTTATTTTAATTTTTCCCTTAATATCCATCACAGTATTGAATATATTGCCAAAAAAAAATTTTATGGGCATCACATCGAGATTATGTCTAAGCATGTTATCCTTCCAGTAAGGCAGTTCCTAAAAAAAATTTTTTGTCCAATTATGAGTAATACCAAAGTCTGATGGACGATGTGAATATAGCTAGGAACAAACAATAATAAATGGAATATCACTTAAATTTGAAATAAATCTTCCCCAGATACTATTGGTGGTGATGTTGATTTCTTATGTTATTTGTTCTGAATGCATTCATGTTCCTCCTGAAGGGATATTCATCATCTAAAAACATATGGTGTTAGTCAAACCATGACTTATGCATGCCATGCTAAAGGATGAATGTCTTAGACGAATTCATGCAATATGGACATGATTTTTTGCAGTGGTATACCTAGATAACATTCCATAAACTGGAAAATCAATTATTATTTATATTAATGCTTCTTTCATTGGAAAATTATGTTTCGTGGTAAGATCATATGTCATGAAACTTCTTTTCTAAAGAATTTGCAGTTAATGTATCAATGACTACAAATATAAATCAATCCAACTTTTAGGACTTCTGGGATCTGATATAATCAAGGTCTACAATAAGAAGGGCTTTGTCATGAATATCTTAGGAGGAAGATTGTATGGTGTAATGATCACTGGCCAACAAGAGTAGGGTGACACGACCTAACTATATGGTGAAAATTCATCAGAGCATAAGACAAGTCTCATGTTAAGTGCTTTCGCAACAAACTCGGGATGTATACGATCAAAAATTTTTCATGTCTCTCCTTCTGTAGGTTGACTCATTGAGTTGATATCCTTTAACCTGCTATGATGCCACGTCATGTGGAGCAGTACGCGTAGAAGCAAATAGTCGCTAAAGACGTGGAATAAGTGATAGATAGAAGAGATGTTTGTGTGGAATTTCTTTCTATTTCTTTTTTTTTAATTCTAAGGTTTAAATTTAAGAGTTACAGAATCAACACTGAGTTTGTGCTACACTGAACTTATAAAATAACAAGCAACTATTCACACAACAATCAATTCTTTATTTTCAACCTTAACTTTGAGACTAGTTTTTTTATCTGTATGTATTTTGGAACTAAATTTTTCTTTGGGTTAGTCTCTTTCAGTAATGTTGCAAACTGATTGAAGCATTCTCGAGGCATATTAAATTTGTTTAAATTTTTAGCATTATGAGAGCTACATATAACTCAGAATGGAAAGCGCATTCAGCCCTCCCACAGTGGACTTTGAGCAACATTTAGTTAATTAATGTTTTAGTCTCCTGATTTTTTCTCTTCATGCACTTGATCAGGCAATGTTGTCTTGTCCCATCAAAGATCAATTCTTCAAATCTACTTATGTGAAATCTAGGTGGAGGATCATAGCTCGTCGAAGGACTCGAGCTAAATGTTATAGGGCTAACTTCCTCGTGTGAAGTCTAGATCCAATAATCGGGCTGTACCCCCGACTATATAAATCATATCTTACTTTGCCAGACGTTAAGTGTGCTCGATTCTATTGTCTTAAACATGGACACCAAAACCTACCCTTAGATAGGTAATATGGAAGTTGTGATGCTAAAACCACGAAGGTCTATTATACATCCACGACATTGATGTACAAATATCTAAATGTACATTCAAACCTGATAGCAATCAACACATTATAAAATGCATTCAACTAGATATATAGAATTTAATTTTAGTAGTTAACATAATGACCGAGTTATAACAATTCCTTAAAAAGATTGAACATTTTAGATAGCTCGAACAATGTTAATCGCTCAAAATTGATTAATTTGAATTTAGGCTCAGATAGAGACCGATCAAGCTGAGTAGCGAGGCAAAATTTTCGATCAAATTTCTTCCTAGCCGAGCAAAATTCGTCTAGAAAGTGGAACATTAACAACCTACTATTATTAGGGCTATCAAAGATTGATAATCAATCAAAAATTGATTCAAAATTTTATCTATAATCTTGTCTTTCACTATAGATACACCAACTCTTACACGAGTTTATTTCTCTCATATTTTCTTTCCAAGTATAAGGCCACTAATCCAATAAAGTATTCTTGTCTTAGCAACTCTTACTAGATTACTTGCACACCTCTAGACATATTCTCAGAAAGAAATACTTCACATGATGTAAAAGTTTTCACTTCATCCTACAATGAGAAATCTAACTTCTACTTTGTAACGAAAATTAGATTTCCCATTAAAGAAAACAGTGAACATTCTTACATTATATAAAGTGTTTCCTTCTAGGAATATATGCAGAAGTGTATAATTAATCTAGTAAAAAGTTGCGGAAACAAGATTTTATGATTGACTTTACATTTAGAAGCAAAATATAAAACAAATATATATGTGACAGGGTTGGTATAGCTACACTGGCAGACAATATTAAAGAGGCACATCTTAATGGATTTAACCTATACATTTAACTTAATTCCAGCTAAGCATAAAAAAAACTAAATATTAATTTGAACTATCTTTTAATTCTTACTTGATTACATTACATTGTTTTTCGAATCAATTTTAAACCGATTAATATTTTTCGGCATACCTAACATTAATATGATGTTAAACGATCCGATTTCGAGCCGAGCGAAGGACGACTCGAAATAAATTCAATCCAAAATTTTGGCTCGTAGCTCAGTGTGTTTATTTTGATCCGCAATTTATGTACGAGCCAAAGTTCAAATAAATTTTTAAGCAATTGTCGTTGTTCAGTCTAAATTAATAGACCTATCCTATGTACCACATGTATAACTTAAACTTTAAAAGCCCTAAGGTCCTAGCATGTATAATATAAAGTCTTAAGAGATATCAAGATTTTGAAAAGTGAGATGAATCCTTAGCTTTTATCGTGGAGTCAATAAGTGCCGAAAGTTAGATTTGGAGAAAATGAATTAAAGCAAATTAGTGAGAGAAGTGAACTTCAAGTGTAGAATCTTAAGAGAAATAATCCAGTAGGAGAATTATACCCTCAAATATTTTAGGCCACTTTTAAGATGTTTCTTAATGCATTTTATAAGGTGTGAATGATGACCAAAAGTAAGCAATAAAATTGAAGTATGGGAGGTAGTATCCTAAAGAAAGATCAATTTTACTAAGAAAATATTTTCCTTCAAATGCAATGGGTATATCATGTAAGGATTTAAGTTGAATTCATAATGATTTTATCTATTCATTAAAAAGATTTGATAGAATCCTGAAGATAAATTACGCAAGGAATAAATGTCCTAGGGATCACAATAAGCAAAACAAAAATATGTTGTTAGCAGTAAACTGCTATGTTTGTGTTAAGAAGAGAAAAAAAAGTGATAATAGATTCAATTGTAACATGTAGATCAAAGGTTTATAGCTATAAGAAAATGTCAAGGTTAAGACAATAATTTAGAAAGAAGTTTATTTTTCATGAATGCATCAAAGATGTGT
>NEWO01000248.1:132456-165760 GCA_003013225.1 Phalaenopsis aphrodite | reverse complement strand
GAATGCATCAAAGATGTGTTTAAAAGGAATAAAAGAAAGAAAAAGATGTTAGTATTTTATTAGGGAATCAAACTTTATTAAGAAGTAATTCAAACCTAACAAAGACGAAGTTAGGCAATCTGTTTAGTATGATTTAAAATCTAATTGAGAAGGCTATAGAAGTATCGGCTACTTGCATAAAATATGAGAAGGTGAGAAAAATACAAATAAAAATAAAGAATGAATCTGGTGAACTAATAACTCTAAAATGTTATATTATTAGTAAGTATCAATAATAAGTGTTGAATTCACATTTGGTGAGGAGTCAAATGGACAACCTTCTTTTCACGAATTATGATTACTTTCTAGTGCCTATAGTTGGTTTCCCTGGCCTTAGTGAATTACAAACTCAATTTATTCCCTTTTGCTTTAAGTGATCTTTAATTAAACACAAACTTATATAAAATTGTAAGTAATTAAATCATAAGTTTAATCTGAATCCAAAAGAACTCAATTTCAATTTAAGCCTCACTACATTCAATCCATAGGTGCCCCATAAGATCACTAAATTTAGTCAACTCAAAATCAAACCTAACGCTTTAGGATTCTTACTAATAATTTTAAATAAGTGACACAAAATAAATTACTTCAAGTTAATCAAACAACATTGTTTGTTACCTCAACAAACTAAATAGCAAAGGGTTCGAAGTAGGAGCAGAGCAGAAGGATGAGAAAGATGGTGGTCTCTGTAAGCCGTGATCACGTTGTTGTTTTCCCAGTTAGATCGTATGACGACTGTATGACAATGAAAAGAAATATTGGGAGAAAACGCGATAGGAGGAATGAGCGATGAGGAAGAATAGCACAAACATTCATACTTTAATGGTTGGGAGCGAGGGAAAGAGTCATGGTCATCAATAAAGGAGTTGAGTCGCTGGAAGAGAATGAGCTGAGTCGTCGGGAGAGGAGGGGAGGAGATTTAGGGCGAAACCAGGAGAGGGAAGAGGAGTCGCAAAAGAGGGAAGAATTGGAGATTTTAGGTAGTAATATGGATGCTTTTCGAAGGTATAGTAACAATACAAAACCATTAGTTTTATTTCAGATTGTAATAAACGGAATAGGTAATAGACGAAGAGGGAAGAGGAGTCGCAGAAAAGAGGAGTCTAGAGGAGCTGTTGTATGAACTTGGAGTCATTTATTATAATTATCTATATAAACGAGATTGTAGATTTGAGGAGTTTTTCTCTTTTAAATCATCAAGGAGGAGTTTATCGTGCTTTGTACAAAACTCAGTTGCTTGAGATTGTTTGTGAAGGTAGAGAAACATTGCTTTGTTACCTGTTTGAGTCCATATATTGCTTTTCTTAGCTTAAAAATATGGTTTGAATGCTTGCATCCTTGAAATTAGTGGTTTGTGACATGTAAACAATGTCCTCTAGGAAGCCTCGGGGAAATGCATTAGAAATGTTCAGTTGTCTGACTTTTTAGTTCTGATTGAGAGCACTAGTAACTTTAGGTTTGAATTGTTGGCTTGGTTGATGTCAGACAAATTCTCATAGTTAACTCCATAATCTTGTGTGTTTCCTTGTGCTATCAATCGAGCCTTGTAACGAGCAATGGTCCCATATGAGAGTGAAATATTATTTTAAATGTCCATTTATAGCCTAGTATGGATAAATTATATAGAGGTTTATACTTGTTCATAGGTTCCCTAATAATGTAGTGCCATAAATTCCTCTGACATTGCTATTCTCTAATTGATATCCTTTACTATTTGAGTGTTTGTAGGATCTCATGGTATGTGTAAGTTATGAAGGTTGAGAATTATTTTGGATTTTAGATGTCCTCTTTTGAATTGAGAGAGCATGTGATTGTTGACTCTCATGTATACATCACAAGTCAAATAGATTGGGCATAAGACAAGGGCCGAACGATAAATGTGACAATTTGTAGATTGAAGTTATAAATTTACTCCAATTTCCATTGAAACCACACAAAAGACATTTAACAGTAAATCTAACTTCATCAATGCATTTAGAACATCAAAATTACTTAAGAAAGGGTCTTTCATCAATGCATTTAGACATATGACAAAAGAAAAAAGAAAGGAAGAAGCAATACGTCTTCTTGAAAAAATCAATAAGAAAATAGATATATGCTCCATAGCTCAATCAGATGAGTATTTTACTTCATATTTCTCTTCTTTTAAAATTAGCTCAAATAAAATTCAATCAATAGAATTGGGAGTAATTTATCACAACCAGCTCTTTCACCAAATTCTCTTTCTATATACCCTACCCAAAAAAACATTAAATAACATCAACGAATAAAACCTTATCATTTTTTACGAAAAAGATATATATAGAACTCAATTCTTTACATTATCATCTTAATGTATTGGAACTATCAATAAATCTATTAGTTATTAAAAATTTAACATCTAACCAAAATTGCATTCCATGATTTATTTCTATTCTTTATCTATATTAGGATCAAAAAATGAGGAAGATGATTGGGCTTATTAAAGAATAAGGAAGTCCCTATAATATAGATGTACCTCATTTATCAAAAAATTTTGGATGCACTAAGGGCACAAATGTGGCTCAATTATATTGGGATAAGTCATCCATTTATGTACTATAACTCATGTCTCGGACACAATATGAGGTGTGTCAAATGGCCAAACACCATAGAGTTCTTTGTTCCCATACTTAAAAATTTCAACACCATTTTCTTAATCCACACAATTGCCTATGGACTATCTCATATCACTATTATTAATAGAGTTGGCTACTTTTTTACTTTTATGAATAAATTACTCACACACAATAGACTTTTTTTATGAAAAATAAATTGGATGTGGATATTTCATAAATGAAAAAGTGCTCAATTCGAAACAAATATTAAATAGATTGGTCTAATAATGTGAGGGAAATTTTAATCAGGTTGTGCTTTCCTTCCTCCATTTAAATAGCATCATCCACGAATTTTTATGTTTACTCCCCACTACAAAATGAGATCATAGAAAATAAAAGCATCATTTCCTTTAAACTACTAAAAACTAGTAGGAATCAAAGACCAATCACCATATCCTGAAGGAATGATTTCTACCTTTGAAATTCAAATCCAACATGACATGAGTCTTCTTATTGTAATAGAAAAGAAAATCTTAGCATGCATCCAACCTTCCATAACCAATTTTATTTAACTCTCCAATATTTTTTTTCTCGCATAAAACTTGTATTACTAAAATAACAAATATCAAAGTTCCAATAATTATCTAAAAAACATTTAATAATAAAGAAAATAATGCTATGACTAAAAAGATAAGTCATTAAAGAAAACTAATTGTTAGAGGAAACAAAATTATTTGGTAACAGGTGGTTATACACTGCCAAATAAATTGCAAATGAGACACTATAAGAGTATAAAAGGTAAATTTGTAGTTCTTATAATGAATGCCAAAGACATGATTATGATAGGTGATGAAAGCAATTAAATAAGAAAAATTAAAGGTAAACTATTTAAAGAATTTTAAATTACAAATATTAAATGATTTAAATATTTTCATAGAATCGAAGTGGTCCATTCAAAGATTGGGATATTCATCTCATAGCAAAAGTAGATTATTGATCTACTAAATGAGAGAAGTAAGATAGGATCTACTAAATGAGAGAAGTAAGATAGGATGCAAGCCATCAGAAGTCCTAATTGATTATGGCTACAAAGTAGGAGAGGCTAACGATAGCCTAAAAGTTGACAAAAGAAGGTATCAAGGACTGGTTGGAAAGCTTATCTTTCATGCCCACATAAACATTACATAAATTATATTTTGAGTGTCAAAAGTTAATTTATGCACAATCTTGAAAAATACATCTATATGTAGCATAAAAACCTTTCCAATACCTAAAAGTAATACCAAAAAAATGAATTTAATACTGATTGTTAATTAGGCAGGATCCCTAACAAACAAAAGGTTTACAACAAGTTGATGCATTTTCCTAGGTGAGAATCTAATCACTTTGAAAGCATGGATAAATCAATCATCACCATCTAGCTCTATATTCCATAAATTCACTTTAAATTTAAGTATGAAAAATATGTACTCTATTGCTTGAGATGAGTATTAGTGCTTCTAATGGTCAACTTTGTAATCCTTAGAATTCTAAGGCTAGTGTTCATCTTTTCAACAACATTGGTAAAAAGTGGGCCTTAGAAAAATTCTCTCCGAAATTTGGGTGAAAACAAATGCGTGCAAGTTGTATGATTATTTCTTTATTTGCATTGTAATCTAGTTTCCAATGAAATGCATAAAAATTCAAATCATTCCTACTCTTTCAAAAAATATAAATAAAAAAATAAATAAAAGAGAGAGGGAGAGAGAGATGCCTAAGCAAATATAGAATCTTTCTTAGAAGGGTTTTAGGTCTCATAATTGTGCAAATATCAAATCTCAACATATAAAGAAGAATCTTCACAACAAAAGTAGAACTTTATTCATATCATAAAAACATCTATATTGAGTTATAATTCCAATATTTATAGGTTGCAACATAATAAACTACTAACAAGCTATAAAAATAGCTAATTGACTTATAGATTTCTAATAAGCTGCAAAATGCTAACAAATCAACAAATTACTAATAAATTGTTAAAAAATTGCTAACAAATATTATTAACAGATTTGTTGGTACTGACTACAATAAGCCTAAAAAAATAATAGTATATAGAGAATTTAAAATAACTCCAATAGTCATGCGGAAATAAAATTTAAAATTTTATATCCAAATCACTTGTTCTTAGAGATACACTTATAGCACAATCTAAAAAAATTTAGATCAATAATAATTTTGATTAAATCTGCATGCATTACATCTAATTGAAGATCAACATTAACTTAATGACTATTTGTCATGAAAAAGTCTCATTAATGATCAAAGATGAGAAGAACATCACATTTGATGCCTTTGACAAGCTATTAACAACAATTAATTGACTTATAGATTGCTAATAAACTACAAAATAAACTAACAAATTAGCAAATTACAAATAAATTGTTAAAAAAATTATCAATAAAAATTTTTGTTGGTATTCTTATATTATTCTTATGGCATAAGCAAGGGTCGAATCCAAGACCTTAAAAACAAATATCAAGGCTTTTACCAAATAAACTATAATTGGCACCCACTATGATTTCAAACTTGCATTATAGAGAAAGCTTTCTTATATGAAAAAACCTTGCATTTTCTTGGACTAACCGGAAGTAACAATTTAGATACATGGGAAGTCAAATGACATCGCTTGCAAACAAACAACAAAAACCTGTAAAACTTACTATTCTAACAATAAAATAAATCTACAAGGCGAAGAACAATAATTATGAATGAAATCCAACTGTGATGCTTGTGCCTTCTAAACGGAAAGCAGCAAAGTTAAGAAGACAGCTAAATTTTTAAACAAACAAATAGGCTCACTTATGCTGCCGTTCTGATTAACAAAGTGTAAATGCTATTCGTGCAGGTATATGGGTTTTTTATAGCCTCATATAAACACCAAGAACATTGCATGCAATTAAACTGAAACCTGACTTTTGTCTCATATTTAAATTATTCAGATCATGCATGTTAAGAAACATATGTGTTTATAATGAGACAAATATCAGATGACTAAATGCAGATTTTAATATAATCAAGACACCATGGATTTTTTCTTGCAACTATCACTCTCTCTCTCTCTTTACACACACAGACATATATATATATATATATATAAATATATATAATCATAAAAATGGCATAATATGTTCATTCTAAAGTAAAAATCTCACATTGTTTCTTTTGCCCAGATAGCAGATAACGAAAGAGCACAGCAGGCAAATATTGTGCAAGCAGGAGTTGATTTTGAGAGCATTCCAAGCTTCGACTCTAGGAATTACTATCACATCAACATGTTGGAAAGTGCATCTCATTACTCACACCATCAAGATCAAACAGCCCTTCATCTTGGCTATGAGACAAAAGCCGATCAGTCTGCATAATAATGTACTAATTATGCGAGCTTTACAAAAACTACTAGTCTTTGTCACTTGTATTGATAAAGTTATGATTTGAGTTGTGATTTGGTGTTATAAAGGGTGTGTATTTCATGTAACTACCAAATACTCACTTTAAATAATTAATAGGAGCAAATGACATATATAATGCAGCATAGTTAAGTTTTACGAATTTCAATGTTCTTCCCGTATTTTTTTTTATATATATATATTTTTTCTGAGCAGGGTAAGCGCTCAATCCCGACTCAAATGGGATTTTTCATTTTGTTTTCAACCAATATGCTACATATCCAACACATGTTCTCCCTGCTTTGAAGCCGAGAAAAATATTCAAGGATATAAACACACAATGCAGCATTTGTTTGTAACCTGTGTTGAAAAATAAAAGGGAATTTTTCATACGTACCACACTTATATATTTACATATCTAACACCCAAAGTTTAATATTTATACTACAATACATTAGTGTCATAAATGAGAAGGTGTAATTCACGTTTAAAAAGATGTGATTGTGATATTTTTGGTATGATGTTAATGATTTGAGTGCTATGTATATGAATACTCAGGTGTTAGATATATAAATACATGAGAATTGTGTGGTCTATGAAAATGCCCCAAAATAAAAAAACAGATTAGACAACTCAAATAATTTCTTAGAACCTTACAAGATAAATTTGAATGAGCAAGAAAAATGTAGAACATATGTATAGCTAAAAGTATTGAATACATTTTCGTTAAAATGTGTTTCATCTATAAAAGTAATATCATGTGATCTCAACGTTTGTAGCCTTTTTTTTGTAATGGAGCAGGGGCGGGTAATGTAATAAATTATCATGAGGCGCAACACTTCCAAAGGGTCTTTGTTTGTTTTAAGACATCTACTTCAGATACTTGGAACTCAAGAATGTTATTTTGAACATTTCATTTAGTTTCTTGTGGTCTAACTCTCATATCTCTAAAACACCTTTGGAAATATTAGACACCAATTTGGCACATAGTGGATGAATCACATTATCTTTAATGTTTAATATAATTGTAAATGAATTTTTTTAATGATATTAAACTTACAAATCTTGGATGTTAACAATTATGTCCATATTCTATTATTTTTAGGAAATTTGCGTCCAACGTATGCAGTTTTTTAGCCCTTAATTTTGTGTATGTTCATCAACGATAGGTGTAGTACATGCTTAAACAATTTTAGTGCAAAGTAACGATTCAATTTTGTTCTTTTCAAGATTGACTCTTACTCGGTGATTTATAAGTACATATAAGAGTTGAAAAAAATGAACTAACAAATTACATGCAATTAATTCAAGTAGCCCAAAAGAAAATATTATAGAAAGAAAACAAGAAAGAAGTTCAACCAAATGCATCACAACAACAACAACAACAACAACAAGCCTTTATCCTACTAATGGGATCGGCTACATGAATCCTTTTTCTCCATTGTGTCCTATTGAGTATCATATTTTCATTTAATTCTAACAAACTAAGATCATTTTTTTATACAACATGCCCAAGTCTTTTTTATGTCTACCTCTATCTTTATTAATATAAGTTGAATCTAAATATTTACTCTCCTAACCGGATCATCAGATGGTCATCAAAGACGACTCTCTTTAATATTGTCTGTCACTAGAGCTACACCAACCCTTTTCTGGATATGTTCGTTTTGCATTGTCTCTAAGTGTAAAGTCACTCATCCACCTAAACATTCTTATCAGCAACACTTAACTTAGTATCGAATTTTCCTTTTTTTCTAAGCGGTACTTTTCTATCACACAGTAGGCCCAATGTATTCCTCCACTTCAACCACCCAACTTGAATTCTACTAATAACATCCCCATCTATATCACCATCACTTTGAAAAATAGACCCAATATATTTAAAACGTTCACTCTTTTTAATGATTAGATCATCTATTATTACCACTATGTATCTAAATCTACTACTACTAAAATTACATTCCACTTATTCAGTTTTAGCTCTAATCAAACGAAGGCCTTTTGACTCTAAAGTAGACCTCCATAATTCAAGTTTTTCCTCAACTCTTTCTCTTATCTTATCCACAAGAAGGATATCGTCAACGAAAAACATATAACAAGGTTCATCCTCCTATAAATGTTTAGTAAGAGCATACATAACTAAAGCAAAACAATATGAGCTTAAAGTCGATCCCTGATATAATCCAATGGAAATAGGAAAATATTTGGGCAATCCTCCTTCTATTCGAACACGACAAATCTAATATGTACATCTTTAACGACCTAAATATAAGTATATCAGTGTTTTTTTTTCTAGAACTCCAAATAATTTCTCTTGGAACTTTATCGTAATCCTTTTATAAATCAATAAAAATTATAAGTAAATCCTCCTTGCTCTCTCTGTACCGTTTCCATAGTAGACTTTCCCAGCATAAATCCAAACTGATGATAAGAAAGTATCAAACCTTAACCTATGTTCAATTACTCTTTCCCATAATTTTAATGTATGACATATTAACTTAATTTCTGTATAATTTGCACATTTTTGTGCATCCACTAAATTCTTAAAAAAGGGATCAAAATACACTTCCTCCAGTGCTCAAACATATTTTTAATTGTTAAAATAATATTTAAAAGTTTAGCAAGGCAAAAATTCTCAAATCTCCTAAATATTTTCACAATTATATTAGGATACCATCAGTTCTACTAATTTTCCACCCTTTATTTTCTTTAAAGTCATATCAACTTTTTTTTTTACTAATACAACATTAAAAATAAAAAAAATATTATTATTAGCGATATTATGATCAAAAAAGTAGATTGTATTTTCAACAACTTCCTTGAAAAGTTTTTCAAAATATCACCTACCTTTGAATATCATTATCTAAGAAAATTACTTTTTGATTTTAACATTTAATGCACTTTACTTGATCAAATATAAATATCACTAAAAATAGAATTCTTAACATCCCAAATAATTCTCTCATACTCCCTAGGGCCACCTTATGTTTTCCCAGTTTTCTAAGCTTTTATATTTAAACTATTTTTTATAACAAACCTTTTATATTTTATCTTTTCTTACATATTTATTATTCTACCACCAACTATTTTATTTATAAAAACATTTTCTGTTAAATCTCAAAGTACATCTTTTGTCACTTGTTTCATTGTGATTGCTATTTTATCTCACATAAAATCGGTTCCCTCATCAACATCCTAAATCTTAAAGTTTTGAAGTTTGCTCATAAAAATACTTTTATTTGTATCGATTAATTGTTCCATCTAATTCTATGATAATGTTTCATTGTATCTTTCTTCTTTCAACTTTTCGTTTTAAAATTTAAAACTGATAATCGATGTTGAATAATTAAATTTTCACTTAGAATGACCTTACAATCTTTACATTCTCGATGATCTCTTTTTCTCATATCAACATAGTCAATTTATGTTTTATTAAATTCATTCTTATAAGCAATAATATGCTCACATCTTTTTTTACATAAAATAGCAAAAAAAAAAATTATAAGCTAAACTCAAATCAAATATGATTCTACCTTCTTCATTAATCACTTTAAAATCATAACTATCATAAATATTTCTAAAATCTTTTACCACTCTACCAATATATCAATTTAAATCTCCTCAAATAAATTTTTTTCTTCAAAAGATATCATTTGTTTTAATTTTTCTAGGTCGTTCCAAACTTTTTCTTTTGAAAATATATCTAAACTTACTTGAGAAAATAAACACTTATAAAATTAAAAATTTTAGTACCAATAGCAATTTTTAGGATTATAATTCTATCTCCAATTCTATTAATTTTTAACTCCTGCCTGAATATCAAAATTTAAAATTTAAGTTATCAATCTTTTTAGTATTTTCTCCAACCCATTTAGTTTATTAAATACATTAGATATTTCTCTTCACATGAATCATAATACCAACTAATTCCATTAATTTACCTGTGAGAGTACATATAATTCAAGATCATTTCCTAATATTAATTTCATTGACTAACTTCTTTGCACACATTCATCTATAATGCAAGAACACTGTACTCGGAACTGACGCATGGCCCTGGCACACTTTTCACTGTATCCAGGTCATACGGCGTGTCACTTCTAAGGGACATCTATCATTTACACAATGATTTAAATCATTCATGGCATGATTAATTTTGATAAAAATTTGATGCAGGATATCGATTAACTAACACAACCCTCCACTTTTCATATTCAAGGCTTTAGACCCAAACAAACAAATCAATTGATAAATATTGAAAATTTAAAATAAAGTTTTTGAAAACACAAAAGAAACAATAACCTAATGCTAAAGAAGTTGGGCGACAAAGAACAAGTTCGATTCAGGGTTGAAAGAAGATGTCTTTGAAAGTTACACTTTTGCATCAAGATGTCAAAAAAGTATAGAATGTGTACAAAAACATGTCTGACATTTTAAAATGTGACCTATCTTTTATTATAAGTACAAAAAGAGAATGTTGCTCCATTATATTTCAGAAAAAAGTGTCAATCTAAGGTTGCATGGGCACAACAATGTGCTGCTTTATTGCTATTAACAAGGAGGATACCCGTGAAGGTTAAAAGGAGGATGCCCTGATTGTATATCACTGTCATTTGGCATCACTTTGAATTATCATCAAAAACTTACATAGACAGTGGATGAAACTCGATATAGAGGCATTGAACTAACTACTCTAAACACCTATCCAACAATATGATGACATTAAGTTGCAAGCAGACTATATAAAAAGTAAAAGCAGAGCTTAATTAAAGGAAACAATCTTTCTGTGACGATTTGTTCCCTTCACTGAACCAAAAAGAACCAAAAATCAAAATAGAACAATATAAGACAATTATAAAACAAAATCTATGAAATCATAATGCTCTTTTTGAATGCATTTAGTTAGAATTCAATTGATGTAGCTGCATCTGTCTGTAAAAATAGCTATAGAATTATCACAGGAAAACATATTTTTTGAAAACCATTAAGAGTATTATATACTTTTTTGCTTTAAGAAAAAATAAACAGAAAAGTTTTTATGGTTAGTACATTTTAACAAATTTGATGGTAAAAAGCTTCTACTCACCACGTAAATTCTGAAAAGTATGAAAAAATAGTTATAGTCATATGAAAATATGCAATTATCTAAAAGGCAAAACTGGGAAAAAGCTGCCCCAAGTTAACCCTTAGTCATTGAACTACGGAGAATGGCTTGCATACTAAATGTCTAAGCTTTACTTTGTAAGAAAAAAGAGTTGCGAATGAGTTGAGTGTTCGCTGAGTTACTCATGCTTCGGCTCGATTGAAGCTCGTGCATGATCTATTGATTAACTAATTGAATGAGCTAGAACATTTACATAAAAACTCGATTACTAAATGAACAAGCTTGACCAGTTTGCTAATATTTTTTCATTTATGTTCATGAAAAGTATCATTTAAAGCTCATGAACAAGCTCGATTAAGGCTCGATTACAACTCTTGAGCGATATAGTTTAAATATTTATTTTTAGGCTCAACGAAATATGACTCATTTAATTTTCCTAATAAGTTGCTCATATAAAGCTCAAATAAAGCTTGATTATGGCTCATTTGTGTTGTTAAATGAGTTTCTCATAACAAGCTCGATAATTCCTATATGAATCGAACATATACTTAAAAGCTCGAACATATTCTTAAAAGCTCAAATCGAGCTCAAGCCGAGCTTGAACACGCTCTTAATAAACAAGCTCAAGCTTGAATAGGTATCTTCTCAACTTAGTGATGTTCATTTCTAGCCCTATCATACAAAAAGAAAAGAAAGAAGCTACACTTATCTTTGAAACAAGGTTTCTTTGTTTTGGGTGAAGAAATATTTGAAAAGAGCAGGTAAATGTAAAAATTCATAGAAGCTATCATACAAGACTCTAAAAATAACCCACTAAATAAATGGATTAAATATATTACCTCAAATAATAAAATGAGGCCCTCGCTAATACTCATGACAAGAACAAGCTTCATCTCTAAAATGATGGAATGGACTGCTATCCCTCAAAATTATTTCCCTTTTAAATAGCCAAGCTATAAATTTTGTTGCTTCATGACAATTGCCGCACACTCTAAGGTTCTTCACCACTCGAATCGGCTCCATTTTCCTCCTGTTAATCAATCCAAAAGCAATAGAAACCCTGTCACTATGATACAAGACAACATTCTATTTCTCCTCTTCCTCTATATCATTAAGCACAGAACCTGTATCTGGTTGATAACCCAGGTTCCTCAACTCCCTTTCAATCTCACTCAAAAAGGCCTTAATCTTTTCAAACTGTGGATGTGAAGTATCACCAACAACAAACTCATGAACCACGTTATTCACCTCTACAGAACTACAACCAGGTACCTTGCGAACCCCTTGTTCCATCATGATCGCCCTACTGATGTCAACATCATCCCATCGGTTTGCTGATGCATACACATTGGACAAGAAAACATAATTTGCTCCGTCATTAGGATCCAATTCTAAGAGTCGCCGTGTTGCCCACTCACTCGCCTCAGTATCCTTGTGAATTTTACATGCACGAAGCAAACTGCCCCAAACTACACAGTTCGGTTTAATGGTCATTGTCTCTATAAAGTTCATGGCTTCTTGAAGCAGACCTGCACGACCTAGAAGATCTACCATGCAGCCATAGTGTTCAATTTGTGGCAATATTCCATAAACTTCAAACATTTGGGAGAAATAACTTTTGCCTTCAGAAATCAAACCAGAGTGACTACAAGCAGATAATAGCCCAACAAATGTGACCCCATCTGGCTTAAGTCCACTAATTTTATCCATTTCAAGGAAAACTTTTATGGCACTTTGTCCATGGCCATGCATTCCAAAGCCAGCAATGACAGAATTCCAGCAGAAAACATTTTTAAGAGGCATTTCATGGAACACCTCAAGTGCAATCTCAATGTTCCCACATTTAAAGTACATATCTATAAGTGAATTTCCCAAAACAACATCAATAGTTAAATGGTGGTTACAAATATAAGCATGAATCCATCTACCCATGCTTAAAGCACCCAAATGACCGCAAGCTGAAAGCAAGCTCACCATAGTCACCTCAGTAGGCTTAACATTTTTGAATTGCATCTCTCGAAACAACGAAATTGCTATACCGAATTCCCTCTGATGTAAGTACCCAGATATCATAGTATTCCATGTCACTGAATTTCTTGCATGACCCATATGTTCAAACAGTTCATGTGCAAACCTAAGTTCTCCTGCCTTACAGTACCCATCAATCATTGTGTTCCATGAAACAACATCCTTAACAGGATTCTGATCAAAGATCTCCCTAGCCAAAGCAACATTGCCTTGCTTGCAATAACATGATATCATAGTGTTCCAGGAAGCCGAACTCTTCATAGGCATTTCCTCGAACAGATTTCTGGCATCTTCTGTGCGGCCACGAACGCTCAACGCAGCAATCATGGCGTTACAAGCAACAACATCCCTTGCAGGCATTTCGTCAAACAACTTCTGGGCAGATTCCAAGCATCCTCTTTTAGCATTTGAATCGAGTAATCCTGTCATTAGAAAGATATCAGATGCAAATCCCAACTTCAAAATCTGGCAATGGAGGGAGTCCCCAACACTGGAGGGCTCGCAGGCACTGGAACGGAGCATAACTGTGAAGATTGATCTGTCATGGGAGATATTTTGGCGGACCATTTCTCGGTACAAGACGAAAACTTGTTGAGAGGAGAGGGATTCGGCATAGGAGCGGAGAAGATGAGTACATGGAGACGGGACGGAGTTGCTGAGATTCTTAAGGAGGAGGTAAGCGGCGGGGAGGTTGTGAGAACGAGAGCAGGATGAGAGGAACTCGGAAAGGAGAGGGGAGGAGTGATGGAAATTTGTGTTGGTGAGAATTTGGGCTTGGATTTGATGCAGTACGGGCAGTGAAAGAAAAGGGGAATTTTTTAGACGAAGGAGAATATGATCGGATTGAAGGCTTCGAGCAACAGAATTCATGAAAGGTTGGAGGGAAGGGAAGTCATGCAGGTTTTGAGCAACGGATATAACACTCGAAACATTGAAGGAAAAAAAAAAAAAAAGAAGCTTTTTTACATAGATTGTTATTTACAAATCAAGCGCATACATGATTTTTTGAACTAATGAAATTATTTAACATTTAATTAGAAAAAAAATATGAGTTGAAGTTTTATCATAAATTTTGATATTTTTTTGAGAATTTAAAAATGAATGAAAGAGCGTGCTTTTATTTGATATGCTCTATAAACAACTCATTAAATATGTGTGTATTAATCTTTTTTAAATATATATATATATATATATATATATATATATATATATATATATATATATATATATATATATATATATATATATAATTGTATATTTATGGTAGATTTACTATGATGCTCTGAAACACAGAAGGTAAGCATCAATCCCAAAAAAATCTAATGATTTCCTATAGAGTCATAAGTCTGTGGACCAATCTGACTAGCCAACTTCTAAAAGGGATTAATATTGATATATAAATTATTATAATAATCATGCACATTGCACACAGGCACAATCAACTAATTATTAAGAGTGTTATTACCTGCATGACTATTATTATGTGTATATGAAATATATGTTTACAAAAGAAGGATTATAAGAGTTTCGCCTACCTGATGCAGATCACATAAGTTCTATATCTAGATCATAATGTGGATTTTCTTGTCACGATACATAGGACTCCACCAACCTAAATTCAGAGGAATCTAAAACGCTCGCATAAATGACAATTGTACATCAATTATTAAATAGAAATTATATATTAAGTATATTTTTGAAATATATGGTTTTACAAATTCCCCAGAAGTTCATTCATATAAGTCACTAATAATTTAGCATTTTTAGATATAATATTATTAACAGTAAAACTATAAGTTTTTGGATATAGCTGATAATTAGTACAACTATAAATCATAGATTACATAATTATGTGCTTTGCATTCGTGCCTAAAGGATGATAAGTTTAACACATTCATATGTAAATCAAATTCTATAAAACTAACTTCTATAAATATAATTATGAATGTGATGCCAACTGTTTTCTTGCCCATAGAATTTGGTAGCATTCTACAACATATAAATTTATAAAGGTTTTATTAAGGAATTTAACTTAATTTATATAATTCAATCCATATCTCGAGGAGGTTACATAAGATTAAATTCTCTAGGCATTCATATTACTCTTCTTTACTACTCAATATTTAATTTTATTTAGTTTTATGCTTATTATTATTTTTATTATTATCCATCTTTTAGACAAGAAAGTAGTTTGATACTTTGAAGTATTATATCTTGCCTTCATGCTTTCTTGTTACAATTGGATTAGTTTATTGAAAAATAATGCAATTTCCATTTGCCTCATATTTGGATGTCTTATGGTGGTAACATGTGGAAAAAGAATTATATTTCTCATGAAATAGTGCAATCAGTAAGGAAAAATTGTCTGGGATGACTTGATTTGAGGAGTTACTAGAATTTATTGATATTGTTCTTCCTAAACTCTATGTACTTGTGAAGAAGCAAAAGTGAAAGATATGCATGGTTTTAATGGAGAACATGAAGCTAAATTAAAAGAACCCAAAATATTAGATTAATAAAATAATAATATTTATTTATTTAGAAACAACCATATTTAAATGAAGTAAGATTTTGGGATTAGAGGTTATCTAGTTTTGCACATTATAAAGAATTTTGGGGTGATGTGAGAAGGATAAAGAGAAAATAGCAAACCTTTCTTTCCTTCTTTTTTACCTCAAGATTCTATCAAATAACCTCTCGAAAACTCTGAAGTATTTGAACCATATGTTCTTCCGATCTTGTACTCGCGAGCTTTGATCGGCGTTCGAGCTAGAAATTGTCGCACGCTCTCACACGCGCTCGCTGCGTGGATTGTGATCTCACCCTATTTCCTTGCACTCTCTCTCTCTCTCTCTCTCTCTCTCTCTCTCTCTCTCTCTCTCTCTACTCAACTGCTTTTATGCCCTAGCTTGCAAGTTGAGGGTTTAATAATAGAATGGTAAAAGGTAGACCATGGTAGCCAAGCTAGTTTGGGTTGGGTCGGTTCAATCTAGAAAAAAAAAAGAGATCACATTCTCTCTACCTTAAGAGAATTGCATGCTCAAAATTAAATTTAATAACATAAGTCTTATGCATAATCCCAAGTTCTAAAGTACAAGTCTTGCCACACTTCAACATAAAGTCCAAAATATAAGTCAAGCATTCTATAAACCATTCAAGTGCAAGAATCCATTGAACCAAACCATCAAGAAGGGCATCCCCTATATAGTTGCCCCTTTTAGAACTTTGTTGACCTCTTTTTTGGTGAGGTCCAAATTGTTTTCCTAGGGTTTAGGGTCTATCCATAGGACTTTCTTATTGATTTTCCTAGAAGAATAGTGATGGGGCCCACCTCACTTAGATATTCAAAACATTTCCTAGCTCTTTTGTGAAGTCTCACATAGGTGGTCTTAAAGCCTCAACACTTGATGAGTTGGTTGGGACCAACATGTTAAGACTCAAGAATGAGTTCCTATAGGATCATGATGCCCTAGGAGAGCCACTTTTGACTTGGATACCCCCCCCCCCCCCGTCTAAACTACTTAAACACTTATAAACACCACATACACATTCACATGCACCATGTCACATACCCAATATATAATTCACACACAGCTCATGCACCACCACCATTCACATCACCCCCATACCTTGCTCTACAATTCACATACATCACAAACACTACATTACACTCTCATCACCTAAATCCCCATAATCCCCCAAAATAACCAAAATTCCCTAAAAAATCTTCAAATTTCACAAAACACCAAAATTACCCAATTTTCACCAAAATTACCCAATTTTCACCAAAATTTCCAAATTACCCACAATTTCCACCAATTCACTTCAAGTACACCCAAATTCCAAATTCAAACTCAATTTAACTAAAATTAGAATTCAAATTCAAAGCCATACAAATCTAAATCCAAAATCATCACAAGTCCACTTTGAGCAAAAAGATATCAAAATTGAACCCAAAGTGCTAAACCTAAATTTAGCAAGTATGAACCCCAAATTCCATCACCCAAAGCCTCATGAAATTTCTCGTGATTAATTTCCAATCACATTAAAATTAAATCCAAGCCCAAAACCACTCCATAACAACAAAATTCAAAGGACAGTGACTTAAGCCCAATATCGAAATTTGTCCAACCAAGTCCACATGCCAAATTCAGCCCCCACATCAAATTTAATCAAACCAAAAGTTTCATGATTAATCAACCAAAGTGGAAACCATGAAAATATTTTCAAAGCTTGGAACTCCCCCCCCCCCTGCTTTGATGCAAGCCATGTAGGTCATGCATGAGCCTTAGGCAAGCCATATGGCATCATCCAAGCCATAGAGAAGCCTAGTCGCCATGCATGAGCCCCATGTAAGTTACCATGTCATTTATGGCTAAAGGAGGACCCACTTTCCACACTTAACAAAAAGCACTTAACCACTCCAATGATTCACTTAAATCCAAAATTAAGTCCTAAGCCCATGTTGGGGACTTGATAAAGCAATCTTCCATGATGAATATCCGCCATAGTCACCTTGGGAGTTAGCCAAATCCTTCTCCATGAGCCAAACTCATGGTTGACCCAAAAGTGTGCCAAACTCTATTTCACTTTAATCCAACTCTGGAAACATGGCACCACACAATTGACTTCACAACTCTCCACTCCTGAGTTTCCTAAGTCAAATGTTGACCTCCCATGGTCTGGCCGGCCATCATGGTCGTAAAAAAATCCAAACTCGAGGGGCACCACCACTGGTAAACTCAAAATTCAACCCATCCGATGTGGCTCACTCTCGTTGGATTCTTGCTTCTTTCTTCCCTCCACATAAGCGCCACCTTGGACCTCTTAGCTTGGCTAATTGAGCTCCATGGTTGACTTTATAAAAAGGACCCCCCCTCATTCCAAAATGAAGTACATGCAAAAATCTAAGGTAAACTCTGCCAAATTGCTCTTGAACCTTCTCACACCTGCACAAAGCTCATTTCCACTATCCTCAGCCCTCTTTCCCACTGAGAAACCCTAATTTCTCCACTGAAACCCAGGGGGCTTTGACTATTCCACCAAACTCTACAAAACTCCAAATTGATTGTTCCATAAGCTTTGTCACCTCAAAATCACTTACCCGATCAATAACCCCCTCACGTGGCCCCTAACTCAGTACTAGATCAAACCCGATCCACCATTTGGTCTAGGGCATAACTAGACCCATCTAAAGAGCAAATCAACACTTAGAAGAGGTTTGTGGTATCAAGGCGAAGCTTCTCAACCAACCCAACTGAGGCTTCAACTCTTGGACAAATTTATAACTCAAAAACTCCAATTTTTTCCTCGATTTGGTCTTTTATGAAGATAATGAATAATATATGTCCACGTAGCTGAATAGATGTGTTCGTCTCACTCAGATGAATGTGTAGGAATAAACCCTATGTTATTTGGTTGAGAATCAAGCGAGATCTTAACCTTAGATCATGGGCGGTTCTCAGGCTATAGTTCATTTGGGATGATGTCCAGATGTCGTCAATTATTGTGTATTTAAAACAAACGATGTGGATTGCGTCGAACGGAAAATCAGGGCATGTGAAGGGAACGAGCCGCTAGGTGCTGGCGTGATGAAGTGTAAAGCACAACCAATAGAAGCGCACCACTTAGTTTTTCAGAGATGGCGAGGATGAGGTGGTTGTCACCTGGTTAAGTAGGAAATTACTGGTTTTATAATTTAATTAAATACAAAAATTTAAATATAACTTCAAAAAAATCATATCTTGGTGTAGAAAAATAAAAAATACCCTTATGCTTAGTGAACAAAGGAGAATTTAATCAACAAAAAATTAAAAATAATTATCTTACATTTAATTTTAGATTAATTAACAAACCTAAAACTTATTTAAATCATAAATAATTCAATATTGATCATCGTACATGATATTTTTAGGGCTTGTTCCCCACATAACTAAGGATATTCTCTGATTTTTCCAAGGTCCAAAAATATTCCCAACCCCAAAAGCCCTAATTTTTCATAATAATCACATCTGTAAAATTAAAATAATTATAAAAAACAAAATAAAAATAAAAATATGCAAAATCATGTTTAATAAGTTCACTGAAGTCAGAGGGCGTTAATAAAAATAAAAATGATATTTAAAATTAAAAAAGGCATTTTCCAAGTATTTTTCAATCTAAAAAATCATTAAAATTATAGAGATATAAATATATTTCAAAATATCAAAAAAATCTCTCTGATTAAAGAAAAATCTCTAAAAAACCCCCATAAAATTTTTAAAGGCAGAAAATGTATTTTAAGTACTTAAATATATTTTATTATAATTTTGTTAATTATCAATTAAAATAATTTTTAAAAATAAGATATAAAGCTTGGGCTTGTAGTGTTTGCAAAATGTTCACAATTAATTATGTTTCCTAATCCTCAAAAAGCAAATTCAAATAAAGTTTAATTCACTGCTGAGCCCTTAAGACTTACGTGTGAATAAATTCAGAACTTTCAGGGATATTAAATTATATGGTATTTTTAATCTTTATCAATGATTATAATATCACTCCAGCATTAACTAGTGGTTTTAAATTAATGAATTATCATTTTCCAACATCAAACCCCCTATATAAGGATCATTAAATTTAATTAATTCCCGAATTATAATAATTGAGGGAAATTACAATTATAATTTTATTATAAAAAAGTGAGGCATTGGTTTCTATTATTTAATCCCTTGTGTTTCAATCATCTAAAAGAGTACTCTTCACTTACAATTATAATTTTATTAAAAATTCAAAATTACAATTTTGCCCTTAGGGTTCCCCACCTCATAACTTATTAAATATAACTCAAATAAATTTGAAATTTTTATCGTACCCCTATCATAGGTCAAATAAAATATTAGAAGAGAAAATGTGATTTTTGATTTTTATTTAATTTATAAAAAAAATTTATTCAAAAATAGGAATTTTTCAAAGTTAATTCATTTAATCAATCAAAACAAACTATCTATCCTTAAAAATATGATTGGAGGTTTACCTAGGTCAGATGACCACTAGGACTAATTTTCATGATTTTTTTGAATTTTTGGTTTAAATTTATTTAATAATTTTGAGTATTAATTAAATATTAAATATTATTAAGTTGAAAATTAACTTTTATATTTTTATTAAATCTCTTTGAGTCCAAGAAACCCAAAAAAAATAAATTTAATATTTTTTTATTTATGTTTTATTTATTGTAATTAATTTAGTACCAAATTATGAAAAATTCATTTTTAAGCCTTTAAAAATTTATAACTTCATTTAGAAAACTAGGGGAAAAAAATTAATTTCTCTCAAGTGACCAGGGAATCAATTGTGACATTTTTGGGTATTTTTCAATTTTATTGATTTTTATCATTTTTAATTATTTAAATTTTAAAATATACCTTAAAAATCAATTATTTATTTTAATTTTAATTTAATTTTTATTTTTATTAATTTTCTCTGATGACAAAGAACTCAGAAAACCACTTTTTATATTTTTTGGACCTTTAATTTAATTTATATAATTATTTTAATGCAAATATCAAATTTATCTAAGAAAATCAATTTTAGTGGGTAAATTAATTTAAAATGGTTTAAAATTTTTACAAAGATTTAATATGACTATTTTTTACAGTGTGGGATAATATTTTGATTTTTCCATTCATATTTTTATTATTTAATTTTTATTTCATTTTAAGGAGTTAATTACATAAAATGATGTGTTGAATTGTTTAAATTCAATTTACATTTTTCCTAGGGTCCTCTGATTATAGTAAACCTACCAAAATAAGTTTTATATTTTTTTATTCATATTTTAATTTATATAATTTTTTAATTAAATAAAAGTGATTTATTTTTTAAAATTAGGGCTTCCACACTTAGAGGTGTTCTCTGACTTTGGAAAAATCAGAGAGCACACCTAAGGACAGGAACTTTAAACCCCCAAAATATCAAGCCATGGCGATTAACATTAATGACTTATGATTTAATTAAGCTTTTAGGTATTTAATTAGTTAAAAATAAAATATAAGTCAAATAATTTTAATTTTTATCCCAAATTATTCTCCTCTATTCACTGAACAAAAAAGTATTTTTCTTTAATTTTTATGATTTTTACATGCAAAGATATGGATTTTATAAGCTTTGGGAATTAAATAAATCCTAAATCCCTATTTTCTTACTTATCCAGCTCAGCCTTTGCGTCATCCCAAGATTCTCCGAAGCTCCATGCATCGCGTTCTGATTCGACCTTGCCATCTGACTCAGGCGCCACATGGCTGTGCGTTCACGTATCGTTTCTTCATCCGACGTCGCCTCGTCCGTGGGATCAATACATGCACTAAACGGACGACATTCGTTTATTATCCTCGATTAGCCTAAGTCGAGAACCGTCCAAACTAAATCGCTTTGATCTCACTCGATACTGAATGAAATTAAGTGTGGCTTGTTCCTATACTTGCATCTAACTGAGACGAACATACACACACACACACACACACACACACACACACACACACACACACACACACACACACACACACACGGTTGATCATGCATGATATTAAGGTTTTCTTCATAAAAGCCCAAACTGAGCTCAGTTTGGGGAAACGTGTCTCATACCTGGGTCCAAAAGGTTTAGCCTCAATTGGATTTCTTCTTGAGCTTTGATGTGAGCTCACGAACCTCCTCCAAGCATCACCTTGACCTGAGATTGAGTCCATGTATGAATTCGATCAAACCGATTTGGGGGCCTTGGTCTAGGGCTATGTTAGGGCAGTTGTGGAATGGAGCTTTCAGGGGGATCTTCTTCTTTTGGTCAAGGGATGGTGAGGAGCAACTCAATTTGGAGTTTGGTGGACTGTGGTGGAGTGGTGAAATATGTCCTGGTTCCAGTTGAGAATTGGGTGGAGAAATTGGCTCTAGACAATAGCTATGGGTGACTGGAAGTAGTAGGCTTGCACTCGGGGAGTCTTGGAGAAGCTCTGGAGACAATTTGACAGAGTCTCCCCAGGGTTTTATGCATCATCCTTTCTTGGCCATGGAGGGTACTCTTCTTGTAGACATGGCCATAGTTGCCAACAGGGCAAGCCAGGGTGGCAAAAAGGTAGCTTAGGTGAAGGGGAGAAAAGTTGTGATGACCAATAACAATGAGACAACTCATATGAGTTTAATTTGGGGTTTAAGCCAGTTGGGTCTTCTCGGACTGGGTGTTTTACGACGGCTGAGGTGGTGTTCGACCAGGTCAGATCACTTCTGGGCTCAGGGAGGCCAAGAAGGTTGAGTGGTGCAATCAATATGGTTTAATGGTGGCTCCAAGGTGAATATCCAAGGGGAATATGAAGTTTGGATAAGTTGGGCTAGGTTGGGTCTAACCCCTTGGTCCAAGGGTTGGTTTTGGTTTCCTTGTGGTGAGGGTACTTGGGCTAACCCCAAGGAAGGTTTGAGTGAGGTCAAGTTGCTGACTTGGGCATAGGGAAAAAGTTTAATTGTTGCCCAAGTGATGGAGGGAGAGAGAAGTGGTCACCTCCTCATGCCACTTTTTGCAAAAATTGACTTTAGGATGCCCATGGAAGGCTCCATGAGTCATGACACGATAAGTATGGGGTCATGTGAAAGTTTCATTTAAAAGGAAATTTTGATTTTATGAATTTTTAATGGAAAATGCCAACATGCCCAATTTTGGTAAAGTACCATGCACATATGGGGAAACTTGGTATGATACCATGGTAAAGTGACTTTGGATGCCAGGATGATGAAAGATTGAAATTATGTCATGCGGGTCAATTCAGGCTCTTAGAATTTTATGGAATGGGCTTTCAAAATGCACATTGGTATGAGCTTTTAAAATGTGCACATGATGATTTTAATTTTGGAAATTGATCATGGTTCAATCAAATGGATTTTGAATTGGTTGAATATGAATTTGGATATGTTGAATTTGATGTGAATTTGAAATTAGGGCATTTGATTGATCATGAAGCTCAATTTGAGGATTTTTGGACTTTGGGTCAATTTGAGGTAATTCACTTGAACTTGGATTTGGAGTTTAGAATTTGGTTTAATTGGGCTTGAATTTGATTTCAATTGGGTTAGGACATGATGAATTTAAGCTTAGAACTGAAATTGAAGAAATTTGATATCAAGGGGGCAAATTAGGGTGATTTGTGGACTTTAGGCACTTAGGGGCAAAATTGGGATTTTGGTCAAAGTGAGTCAATTTGGTCAAATTATACCCAATTGATAGTAGAAAAAAAGATTTTAGGAGTGTTTTAAATGATTTTGGAGGTTTTGAGAATTTTTGGTACATCAAGGGCATTTTGGTAATTTTGACAAATTTGGGGGTATTTTGATAAATATAGAATTTTTGGGATGTTTTGAGTAATTTGGATGGTATGAAATGGTTTGAGATGATTTTTCAACAAAATATAGGGATTTGGACCAGCCTTAGAATTTTGGGGTGTCAGGGGCAATTTGGTAATTATGGGAAAGTTTAGGGCTAAAAGGCCAAAATTGGGTAATTAGGTAAGGTTCAGGTTTCATAAAATTACCCCCTTTGTGCCATGAGACTAGAGAAACCCACTTTGGATTCTTCGTGTGCTTGTCTTATTCACCCGAGTCAAGGATTAAGGATTTAGGGAAACATCCACATGGGTCTACAAAGAGGTCAGGGAACCAAACCAGACATGTGTACGCTAGGGTTCAAGGTTGTGAGTGAAAGTGTGAAGTGCATGTGTGTGTACTAGACCAAGCCACATCACCCAAGGTCGGACAGTCCTGTGGGGAACCCTTCTTGAGCTCCCCCATATCGGCTCCACCTACTAAGTGCTAGAGGTTAGAACCAACATGTGAAACTTCAAGATTAGCAAAGAAGAGTTTAGATTTTCTATTGGTGAGGGTACCATCACTACTCCTCTAGGAATAGTCAACACGAAGGTTCTATGGCTAGACACTAGGCTCCTAAGGAAGAAAGACTAGACCTCAACAAAAAGTGAGGTCAACAAGGAGATGTGACACCAGGTTCTGCCCAAGTCTCCACCCACCTAAGCACCATGAGATTGGAGATGGCGCAGAAGATGAAAGCAGAGAGCGAAGCGGTGCTGCATTCTGAACTACAAAAAGGGATGCTGCCAGTTCAGGATGTAGATGAGGATGAGAGGATGGAGAAGATGAATACGGAGTTATTTTTTATTTTATTTTTTTTATGTTAAATGATTCATTGGCCGCGAACATTTTTTTTATTAAAAAATTGTTCATTTCAGTTGGTTTAATGAAATTGTGTTTCTTTTATTTCTGTATATGGTTTGTATGTTAATTAGTTTCAATACTATAATGTGATGTGTGTTGATGGTACTGTTATGATTGCAGGTGTGTAAATTATAGTGTTGAAGGAGGGCTTTATTTTTTTTCATGCTACAAATTTTAGACGGTTTACCGATGCTTATACGGCTAGTTGATTCGGTACTGACGGTTTTCCGATTTTATATCGAACAAGAGAAGTTATAAGAGAGTGTTGTACTTTTCCTACAGACCTTGACCGTCAGAAACTTTTCCACAGTAAAATGGCGGTTGTGCTACACTTTTCTAACGTAGGTGCAACACTTTTGCGATGTATGTGCAACACTATTCCTATGAATATTAAAGTCGGTTATGACACTGATGGTCAAGCTACGATAAAAAATTTTGATCACTAGTGACGATTAGGTATGTCGGATAAACATTGGTTAATATAAAACTGTAGATAAATCATCAATTAATTTCATCATCGACAAGAGGTTTTAGTACGTTGAATGAACTGGATCAAAACCATCGGTAAATATGTTCCCTACGATTTTACTCATTATTACCGAAGGTATGTGACCGTCGATTATAGCCTAAATTCTTGTTGCGCACTCGCTCTGTTTGAAGTCGTTATTTTGGGCTTTGGATCGCCCATCTCGAGCTTCAAGCTTCCGGTGTCTCATTTAGAAAAGACCATCCCTCGATGCAACGAATCCCAATGCCCAGTTCATTGGGCACCTAGCTCGTTGGCAAGGGCGTTGAGGCACCCCTATGGGGTGTTGGTCTTTGTTGGAGGGCTTCCAACCCAATCAAGCTCCGCACACTAACACTCATCTGTTGTGTGGGCTTATCTTAAGATGGTGGCGGCTCCACTTTCCTAAGGTGCTAGCACGACTACTTCAACAATATTGGTTGCATTGCATGGCAGGCACCTCTTCATGCTAGATTGTAGATTGTATAGCTAGCTCCAAGTCGTCGGGCATAGGGATTTGCATAACTAATATCTAACATGAAATTAAATATTAGTGTTTTTTATTGAATTATGCTTGCAATTTTATTTTATTTTTTGCAAAATAAGCAAATGTTTTACAATTGAAGAGATATCACAATAACTTTCCTCTGTGAATGACAATATTCATTATGCTTCTAAATTATTATTTTTTTTACTTACAGATTTATATAACTAAGGAGTGATTCATTGCCGGCATAGTCTTAGGTTCATGATGATTCAATTAAGGGTTGAGGGTGGTTCAAGTAGGAATGAGATCTTCAACCACAAATCCATAAAACTCCAGCAAGCTATGTATTTTGTATAATGATTTAGCTCGACCCTGTTAAGCCACAATGTGATGAAACTTTATTTACATTTCTCAGCAGCAACGCAAACCCATCATTTTCAAAAATACTACATCACGCTTTACTCAGCAGCAACCAAACACCGTAGCAATTATTTCCACAACAAATTGTGCTCACCATAAGAGAACTGGTTCCACATTCAGCCAAAAATCACTTTTTTTCCACAAAAGTTCAGAGATGACCACAGTTGAACTGCGCATGGCTAAGCGAGTTATTACCTGAGATCAAAGCTAATAAAACACCAAATACCATCCTCTTCACCCAGGAAGAGGTTGCAGACATGGAACCAATTAGAAACGCTCGCGTTGATAGGCTCATTATCCTCACCCTTCGTTCCCTAACATATTTATTAATGGCAGCTTCAGCTTTCCTCTTAAGTCCGCGGCAGCCGCATGCGGCTATTTGATGCGGTTGGAGCTCTCTTCCCAAGCATCTGGCGAGGACCACCGCATCTTCTATGGCTGCAGAGCCTCCTTGGCCAATTGAAGGATCCATTACATGTAATGAGTCCCCCGCAAGCGTTGTTGTTCCTTTCTGCATTTTACCAAATAGAATGTGCCATGGCGCACGGTATCTGATGCGTGTGAGTGTTAATGAGTCTGTTTCGCAGTTTGTGATCATGTCGATCACGCCTTTGGGGGAACCTTGAAGGCGCTCCGAGGTTAGTTCTCTGATTAGTTTGGGATCTTCCCTTGCTTCTATGTCTGCAGAGTGACAAAATTCAAGTAGTAGGTTTAGAGATTGTAAGGTTTTATAAGGTTTAGTTTAGAGAATGGAGTCTTTTGGAGGATACTATATATTGTTTGGTGGAATTTAGGAGAGATTGGTATTGTTCTCAGAAGGAAAGCAGCATTTGGTTATAGAAAAAGAAAGGTTCTTAATCATACATAGACCATCCTATCTGCATTTGTAAAATTGTATTAAGAAAGAACATTTTTTTGAAAGTTGATGTGAATGCTATAAATATTTAACTTGTAGAAAAAGATTTTTTAAATTTTTTATTTTCTATATTTAAGGGAAATTAATCCTAAATGCAAGCCAAAAAGGTTGCAAAAAAAATGGCGATAGTTTGAAAAGCTAAATGATGAGAAAGTTACCTCAAACGAGTCATAATCATTGGAGGAAAGTGACAAAGGAAAGTTAGGAACTTAAGAAGAAGAAAAAATTTATCATTGGAGAAAAGTGATAAAGAAAACTTAAGAATTTAAAAAAAAGAACTGGATGTTATTGAATAGCTACTTGTTTGCACAATTTGAGCTGAGTTGGTCTCATCCAACACAAACAAAAACCATCTGGATTAGAATCTCATTAATTAAGCAATAGTTCTACATACAATGTTTTGGAGGCTTGGTGAAAATTACCTCTTTGATTGAATTTATGATCCACAAACCAGAAAACTAGCTTGTCATTAACTGGAACCCTTCCAAGCAAGAAATTGTGACCCCATAGATGCAGAAATTGATCACCAAAACTATGGCCATTCGGATAATTTGTGAAGCCTCTTGCCTCGCAAATGGGTGATATCTTTGGGGACTTCAGACCTAATTTTTTTGCCACAACCGAGTTTGATCCATCACAGCCAACTAAAATCTGTTAAATCACATAATTGCATGGAAATCCAGTCATTTCATTCCTTTTTGCCATAATACTACAAATAACAAAATATATACAGAGACTTGAGTCATAAACATTTCTTCAGCTATACATGCAATTAGGTCAAATCTCTTATCATGAAAACTATTTATACATTATCATCATCAAATAAATTAATTTATAAACTGTCATGAACTCTGTGACAGCTCTGGGATCACAAATATTTGAGGAATGAATTTATATAAACACAACATTTAAGTTGTAACATACTACATCACATTAAGTAACATCTTACTATTGAGTGAAATCAACCAAATTTCGTTTTAATGTGAAATGTATTTTCTTATGTCAACAAGAAAAATAAATAATGAGACTAATTTTATTTGGGAAAGTTGAGTTTTAATGACAGCATAAACTAATGTTCAAATCTCTTCGATAAGTAGGGTTCAAATATTGCCACAAATAACTTCAGATCGAGCAGGACAAATGTTAATGTGAATGTATAAGAATCAGCTTAGTAATTTGTATTAATTAACCACCTTAGCTTTGATGATGAGCCCATCACTAGCATGAATAATGGGAAAAGATGTAATTGGATCAACCTCCATTGATACCACTCTGCAACCAAAGCGAATTGATTCAGCTGGGAGAGTAGCAGCCAATGTTTCAACAAGATCACTCCTTTTTAAACAATGAAGTCCTTCTTCACTAAAAAAAAAACAAGTGAGAAAAAAAAAACATTAATAAGAGAAGCAGGTAAAGGAAAATGACTCTCTTATAAGTTTGGCACCATCTGAAATGAATTAAACCCGATTTTAAGAGGGATAATGTCAGGAAACAAATCTAGAACTAAAAAAAATTAAAATTTTAATTGCATATTAGTGTATTAGTAAAGATATAAACATGAATTAAAAGAAGTGGACTTTAATGAATGACTAGTAACTGAATAAATAAACCAGAGTATTCTAAAAGAAAAAAAAAAAGCATATTTACCTGCATGGTGTTACCTTTGCTTCCTCTTTGAACAGCCAAGCATCCCTTATCCTGTATAATAGACACAAGTAACTTTGTTAAAGATGAAACAATAGTTAGTCGTGTTAGGCTTATTTGTTTTGAGAGCCAACAAATTCAATGGATGAGCACCAACTATCTGAGTAAGAGAAGAAGATTTCAGTATTAATCATGAAAATTATAATTGTCATATTACAATGCATTTGAACATCATAAAACACAAAAAATATTCAATTTTTACAAAACTTCAAATAATAATTCAATCTGAAAATTAACTAAATAATTTCATTAAAGCTTAATTTATTTATTCAAAATTAGCCGAGACAACCAACAGTTATGAAGCTGAGCATGAGAAGCATCAAGAATTATTTTGATAAAATTAATGTCTGCATTTAGAAAAAAATAAATAAAAAGACAGATAACTTAAGAAAATCTTAGACTGAGAGTAAAAGAATGAGCTGCAAGATACTCTTTTATAAGGATAGCCTTTGAACGGAGCTCCTCTCCCACACCAAGTTGGTCAAGCGCATACCAACCATTCATAAATATAGAGATGGCACCCCCAGTTGTTCTTAGTTCATCAGACCTCTCCAAAACCAGGCTTTTAAAGCCCTTCCTGCAAATCTATAGGCATCAGAAAACAGAATGGAGAAGAAGACTTCAGGTCCAGAAGTATAGGAACTGAAGCACACCGGTGAAGTGCTAGGGCAGTGGCGAGCCCACAGATGCCGCCACCGATGATGACAATATCATGAGTCTCTCCTTCACCCTTCATCTTCTTCTTGCTCTTCGTATTCTTCTCTGGATATTTTAAGCCAACTTTGTCTCCAGTCTATGGAAAAGAACACCTCCAAGTGAACATAGAAAATGGAAATTCAGAAGCTTTCATTGTCATGTCGTGTGGAGACGGGGCCATGGGTGTGATGTGGATTATGATATTTTCTGTGGAAAGAAAGGAGCAAAATGACTGTACAAGTTGGCAGATGGATTTTAGCGATTGATGGTTATGCATGCGGTGTAGGTGCAGTGTCTGATCCTGGTCGTAGATCACGGTAATTTATGATCATGATTATTTTTATTTTTAAAAAGAAAAAATAAAAAATTTCAGGTGGAGCCCACCGAAATACATTAGGACCGTAAATCAGGTGATTTAAGGTCCGGATCAGATACCGCACGGTGTCCGATCCGTATGGAATAATTTTTCCCGTGGAAGGTGCCGCCGAATTGGTTAAAACGACAATGCTGCCAAGACTTTTATGGCAATGAAATGTAAAAAATGTGACTAAAGCTAAAGATTCTTGTCTTGGTCAATAATAAAAGTTAAATAATCAACATAAAATGTGATATAAAGATAATAAACATTTTTTAGGAGAAGTAATGAGTCGAGAATTATTATAGGATATAAGTTATTTGTCATAGAAAGCTAAACATATGTTGCAATGTATTTTGAAATTCACACATTTGTCCCCAAGTATATACGAACAGAAAGAAAGATGCACATGCATAGAAGATAAATAGACCCATTGGCCCGAGTTTAATGATACAATGATTTATCTTTCCTCTCATTTTTAAAAGACAAAAATATAATATAAAAAATTATACCACTGAAGTTTCTCTTTTGATGAGGAAGTGGGCAACAACGTCAATGAAATCAATGAGAAATGGCCATCATTGACCAACAATGTTAACAAAGGGAAATACCCTCGAACGAATTGAGTTTGAGAAAGGGAGGCTCAACTAAAACTCAAAAATTTACAATAATTGTTCCTATGGAACTTTATACAAAATCAAAATTATGTCATATTGGCTTTGGATTAATTTTAGTTAAAAAATACACAAATTTTAATACTATACATGTATGCATGCCCATATACGACAATCTACTTGAATAAGACTTCTAGCATTGACACACAACAAAAATTAAAAAAGAAGAAGAAGAAGAAGAAGAAGAAGAAGAAGAAGAAGAAGAAGAAGAAGAAAAGTGAAAATTCCTCTAGAATAAACTTGAGGTTGGCACAACAAAATTCAAGAAAAGAGAAGAAATTAGAAGAGCGCCTAATGAGACATCAGTGATAAACTTTGCCTTGATTCTTTAATTAAAACTACGTCAAAAGTTTTTCACAAGGGTAAGAGTTAAGTGAATATTGAGTTGGCTAAAATGTATTGAAATTAAATTGAAGACATTTGAGGTTACCGATAGAGACTTTAAATCACACCAATTTAAGGATCTATGAAATCTTCTTAAAGATGGAATGAAGATATTAAAGAAAGATCAAGTTATTAACCATTACTGATAATCAATCCTAATGAAATTTAAACACATTTATTTAGTCTTGATTAATAAGCTGAATAGTTAGAAATGTACAGGAGTACTATACAATTCATAATAATTCAAGCTGAGCCATGTGATTACTAGAGGGCAAGCAATATAGTAAGTTTGGGGGTATTGAGATACGTCAATTTTACGCAATTTTACATACATTTTCATTAATGTTTTTTATGTTAATTTCACTTATTTATCATAAATTTATACTTGAAAAAAAAATTGATGTTGTGCAGGTTATAGGTGTTGAGCACGCAAAGCAAGGAGAAAATGCACCATATAGTGCTGTCTGGCGTGACCATGCTAGTTTTTGGTGTCACCACGTGGGGGTTTGCATGACAATGCCACCAGAAGTCTAGACTTGTAGTTTGTTATATTTCTTGTCAATTTTGGACCTATTGCCAAACTTGGAGAGCTTGGATGTCTATTTTGGATCTCTAATGGAGACCTAACTATAAATTTTTTTTTTTGCCATGAGAAAGTTATTCCTGACCTCTTCGAGGCTTGGACAAAGGAGTTCTACACCAGAGAAGGCATGGAAGCTGTAAGAAGAGAGTTTGGGAGAGGATTTGAGGAATCTCTTGAAAGTTGTCTTCCTTTATGGGTTGAAACCTTCAAGGAAGAGTTTATTTACTTGGTGTGTTATGAGAGAGAAAGCATCTGCCTTTGCTGGGGAAACAAATTCTTATAAGTTTGTAATGGAAATTCATATGGTGTTTTTCACTATGTTTTTCTTCATATGAGCAACTAAGCTTTTCTTCGTGCCTCTATGATGTAGGAAGTAGCAGATTTATCATTGGTTTTCTCTAATGTTTTTCTATTAATCATTTTATTGAACTTTTCATGGTCTATGTTGTTGGTTAATCTCTTATCTTCATTTACTCCTAATATGGCCAACTAACAAGTTAAAATGTTTCATGAAACTATGACCTCTAACCATTGTATAGTGGAACTGAAAGGTTAATCACAGAATTCTGAGAGAATAGACATATTTCAGTGGAATTCTGCAATCATTCCAGAGGATTGAAAAAGTCATGCAGAATGTCATAGGGATTAAGGAAGCTTCAATTTCATGGATTATAGGTTTCTTTTGACCTAGAAATAAGCATAAGGAGTAGCTTTTCCCATATTGACAACATTTATGTAGGAAAATATTTAGGAAAGCAATGATCGCCATGATCCTCAAATCACAGAGGCACGAGCCTCGTATATCTCGAAAGAACTCATGAATTTTTCCCTTTTATTTTCTACATCTTTTTACTGTCAAATATTCTATTTTGCGAGGGCCTTTGGACATTAAAACCTTATTTGATAATTGGCAAGCTAGATTAACATAATTAGTAAACTAAAACAGTTTCTGTGAAAAGAAAGTATTACAATTTCTTTGTGGGATCTATATGTGGTACTTCTGAACCGCATTACTACTTGATATATGCACTTGCATTGTATGACCAACTTACATCCCGCTAAGTTTTGGCGTGTTATCCATATTGATCATCCTTGATTATATATATTTTTTATTATTTAGATGCTTTAATGATGTCAAAATTGATTGAAAGTAGGTTCATTGGATTTCTCTCATTGAGACGCTCGATTTGAATATAAAAATATCAAATTTGTAGTTCATTTTACCATTAAATTGATAGTCCAAAATCTCTAAAAGTGCTTTAATTACTTGATATGGGCTTGAATCGACTCAGATAAATTCAATTTTAGAATCATCAGGTTCTTCTTATTGAGATGGTCAACTTGATTATAGATTATAAACTTGCTTAATTTCTTCTTAATGAGATGGTCAACTTGATTATAGATTATAAACTTGCTTAATTTGAAGCCCTGGATGACCTTGAAATTAAGAGGATAGTTGTAGCTTATTTCAAAACCGCTACGTAGCAACTATGACAAGAAGCTACTGCACAAAAACTACTGTGAATAAGCTGACTGTCTATTTATTTTTTATAATTTTAAAACAACTATGTTGTAGCTGTTTCTAGACAAATGACTATTTTGTCATTATACTATAATGTTGTTAATAACATAACTACTCCTGCTACCACAATTTATTCTTAAAAGCAAGTATCCAGTTCGAAAATTAAAAAATAAAATTGGTCACCTCGCTAAACAGTAAGTAACACGACAAAAAAAAAAGAACAATTAAAATAATTATTAATAATATGATAATATTATTTTTAAAATGATGTCTACATATGCCACTAGTTAAGTTGTCCTCCAAGGAAATTCTCCACTCCCGATCGCTCGATAGTAGAATCCTCCAACTCATCCACCCACCCATAGAAATTACAGTTTTCAGTTCTTCTCTTTGAACGCCTGTAAAAAGTGGTATTGAAATTCCTCGAGCTCATCTTTCCTAAAGACTTAAAATCACAGCACACAGACCTTTAGATGCAACATTAATGAAAATGAATAATAAAAATTTTTAATTAAAGTTTTATGGAACTGTGAGGTCTCAAGGAATGCAGTATATAAAACAACAAATCTGTCACTACAGGAAGAAAGTATACCTTATAAAAAAAGAATTTTTTGTTGCATTTAAACCACGTAATATCGA
>NEWO01000248.1:121430-131982 GCA_003013225.1 Phalaenopsis aphrodite | reverse complement strand
AATTGATATTCCCTCCATTCAGCCTCCAATTATAGAATTTGTAATTGACTCCCTCAACTCTATCAACTCGCTTGCACCTTCCATTATTGGGTGCAAGTTTCAGGCAAATCAATTTCAACCTGTGATAAATATTGTCTAAGGGAATATTCATATGCATCAATATGGTCATGTGAATGATCTTCATCGGCCCTATTGAAATTATAGTTGCACAAAAAACATCGTCAAATATCATTGTGGAAAGTCATCATGGCAACCATAATCTACACTTATTTGGGAAACAAATATGTAGGCATATCGTGCAGTACGACCCACTTCTTCTTCCAAACTCCAAATGTCCTTTCAATATCACCTTGTTAGGAGGAGTGTCTCTCGTTGAACATTTCTTTTCTACTTTAGGTGACATTGCTAGTCCTCTCAAAATCAGGAATGTGATATTTGGTATCAGAAAAAGGTTTGAGATACCTTCTTTGTAATGAATAGCCAGTGTCAACTAAATAATATTTCCCTAGTGTAAAAATATCATTAATTTTTTACAAGTTATTAGTATTTCATTTGTTAATATTCGAGCTAACATGGAGGTAGCTTCGGGAATTGATTATTTTGAGTTCTCATAGTAAGAATGTAAATACACTGCCGTGTGCACTCTCTTCCCCTCTAGCCACTACAATCATGAAACACATATTAAAATCCCATATAACCATCACATCCTTTGTTGGTGACCCATATCATTTAATGTATATAATCTATGTACTGTTACAAACACGTGCATCCACATGTGCACAATCAATCCAATACAATCCTAAAATAGTTACCAAATATATTAGAGAAATTGTGCTCATGCAAAATTAGAGAAATATGAACACATGAAACTACCTTAATATATGGAATATAATGGTTGTGTTGTATAATCTGCACAAGCGTGCTTTTGAATGTGTGGTCTTCGGGGACAATAACTTTTGATGACAAACTAATCAAAGCATTTAACCCTACTCAGAAATATCTACTAGTAGTTTCAGATGAGTGTTGGAAGCGTTCCTTGGCGCCACTCATAGACTCATTTTTTGATAAAATATAGATGGTTATAGCTAACACCTCTCTTGAATTCATCTTAGATGAGCCATAGAGACCATGATGTATGTACAATTCCTCCAATATATTAGTGAAAATAGTATGTGTCATTTGAAACATGTTGTTAAACCTTGTGGGCTGACCCAAAAGCAACTCCCCAACCAACTCGTCATATATGTACGTAGAAGTCATGCAAGGAGATGGATCAACATATGAGTTGTAATATTTGTGCAGTAAACATAATGCTTCTATAATTTTTCTCTTGCGTCTCTCTATCTGTGATATTCATCGATTATTCAACTATCAAATAAAAAAACAAAAAAATAGATTTAAATGCATTGAACATAACGTATAGCATATAAATAACACTCTAAAGCAAGAATTGATTTGAAGAAGTCAAAATTGAAAAAAAAAACCCAAAATCAAAACAATAAAAATTAGTTCATCAAATAATACGAATTCATGCATCTTGGTTGTCATAATAATACTGTAAGTATTAAATCCTACAGTTAGCTTTCATTGACATGAAAAACTCTCTACTAATTGGGTTTTTTAACAACTTCATAGAGAACAAGTAAAATAGCATATCCTCATCTATTTTTGGAATATCTTATAGAATTCTTATAACCTGTTGAATAGAAGTTGCATATGACCCACTAGGCTCACTGGTGCATGAAGCCACTAATTAGAAGATCTGACTTCTAGCAGCACCTTCTTTTTTCTTTTTCTCAACGTTGGGACGTTTAGATCGACTTGTAGATCCTTCTTCATATAGTTTGGGTTTGGACCACTCATTGGACCCAGTAGATTACTTTGCTTCTTAATGCTCCAATCGAGCTCTGTTCCCTCTCTTACTTGGTGCCCATACTTGCTCACTTATGGCCACCACTTCACTGAACATACGATCTAACTTATCTTCAAGATCATTTTCAATGCCATTGAATTTGAATTTTTTCGTAGTTAGTACCACCTATAATTCAATTAATAAATCTTTAGATTGGTCAATGAAAACATTAGAACTTTAAAATGATTTTACAGATCAAATATTCTCACATCCAACCTATCTATCCATCATTCTTCAAAAGCATCGATGATTCACTATATAGGATCCTAACCCAAGACAATGGATCCTCGCTTTAGCTCTTTCTATATTTTCAGTCATTTTTCAGTTGATCCCATTTGTTCTTAAATTGCATTTTACAATAATCTCTCCCCATGTCTTTTGTAAACATTTTTATTATATTATGTCAACCATTCTTTTTAAAATAGGTGGTTGGTCTATTTCCCAACTCGTCCTCTTTGACACAAAGGTACAAAATATTCATTTCATCTCTTTATCTTAGATAGCAGACGAACTGATTTCTTTTGCCTTGCTCATTGTGATAACTAGCATGCAAAGAACTAAGGAATATAAATTAATGAGAGATAAAAAATATTAAGAAACAAAAATATCTGCAACACCACCACCACATCACAACTACCACCACCACATATTTATCAACACATCACATTGCCTCATCACCAACACTATCATCACCATCTCCACAACACACCACCTGATACCATCAACAGTAACATGCCACCACCATATCACTACCAACACCAACACCTCCACACCATAACAACACCTCCATACCACACACCACCACCTCCACACTACCTACAACCAGCACCAGTAACACACCACACCACACACCTCAACCTCAACACCACCTACCACCAACTTCAATTGTATAATCTACCACCACATTATCAAAACTACCCTTTCACACCAAAACAAACACTACCAAAATCATAACACACTAACAACATGGCTCACCGAACACTACCAACAACATTATCCCTAATTTTCACATGCCAACAATCAGAACATAGAGAAACCAATCCATCTTCCAATTTCCACATAATTTTTATGAAAAATTCTGCATACCAAGAAAATCAAAGCACCATAATTTCAACATAGCAAGAAAAACGGCAAAATTAACATCACGACGCAACCATCCTTCAACCCATCAATGAAAATAGAGCACAGAGAAATCAGGACATCACAGAACACAAAAATATGCAAATATACACAATAAAAATGCTCTATCTGTTAAGAATACCTTGGGGCAACTGAGAGCGAAGGATCCAAGTGGAGTCGAAGAACAGAGGGGAGAGGGAGAGGAGAAGAAAGACAGGCTCATTGCAACAGCCACGGGAACCAAAGAGTCAGTTTGAAGCCAACCTTAGCGACCAAAGCCATAGGAGGGAGAGCTGAAGAAGAAAGGCCAACCCTAGCCACATAAGCCAACACTATCTACTGAAGCGGCGGAGAAGATAGCGGAGAGGGAGAAGAAAATCCAACTCACTGGAACAACCACCACAACCAACAACCACAATACCATCCTAAGCCACTGGAGCCACACAGAGGAAAAAGAGACACGCGAGAGTGAGATACCAGAGTACAGAGAGCCGCAGGGTAAAACATGAAAATTATCATGAATAAACACGGGTAGCGGGTCGAACCCGCGACACACACTAGATTAACTTATCTCAAAAAACGTAGGTATGTCGCAACTTCCAAACTGACGATTTTGTTGTTTCCTCACCATACCGTGCCATTCATGTCATGCCAAATGCCCATAAATCTTAAATGTTTTTTGTTAAAAAATACATCAGGATTTTTGCTAGATGATAAAAATTTATTGATAATCGATTAGATATTTCATATATTAGAATAAAATAGTATGTACTTAAAAAGCCTCTTTTTTCATACAAATAAGAAAAATATCTTGCAAATGCATGAAGTTGAATTTTTGATATTTCGTTATCATAGCTATAATTCCAGATTTGCTGTTCTACCACAAATTGAACCATGGAAAAATGAGGGGAAAAAAGCCACAATTATCATTCAACAGCTTGAATCCGCCCCTTAAAAAAATATCTGTTATATATCAAATGATGCAAGAAGCTTATAGCCACATATTATTATTATATGCACCACTAGCAGATATTTTACATGTTTAAGCCAGTTTAATATGAATTTGAAAGTTGTAATAAATACCTTCACTTGAAAAGTAATTTCAAGGACAAGAAAAAATTTGGGTAATATCTGATACATACATCTCTCTCTCTCTCTCTCTCTCTCTCTCTCTCTACAACTATTTTACACAACTATATAAATTTATAAATATATATACAACTATTTTACATACAACTATATAAATATATATACAACTATTTTACACAACTATATAAATTCACTTGTAATGCGGAGTCAACTTTATAAATTTTACACAACTATATTCAATCGGGATCACTCTCCACCAAATGCCTTGAAATTCCTTTGAATTCTCTTCCTTCACTTAAAATACAAACTAAAA
Organism: Phalaenopsis aphrodite; assembly: GCA_003013225.1. Classification (NCBI taxonomy): domain Eukaryota; kingdom Viridiplantae; phylum Streptophyta; class Magnoliopsida; order Asparagales; family Orchidaceae; genus Phalaenopsis; species Phalaenopsis aphrodite. The sequence continues at coordinate 127,549 of NEWO01000248.1, read as the reverse complement.
CTTAAAATAAAATAAAAGTGGTCGGCGACGGCGGCGGCGGCGGCGGTTATTTGGATGGATGATGGCTGTTGACTCTCTTCTCTTGATGATCCAAATTTTCTTTAATAAAAATTCAAAGGGTGTCTTGGTGTTTCTTCAAAATGTGTCTCCATTCAATAAATCTTCTAGAAGTTGTCTACTTTCAAAAACCAATTGAATAAATTTTTGTGTTTATGGGTTATTTCCCACATTTTTACTAAGGGTTGCTTCAAACACCTCTAAAAAAATTCGTCTAAATTCAATGAATCATAAAATAAAAACTTCTGACGCTTAAGCAAGAGGTACCTAGTGCTTAAGCGCTGCTCTCTCTGTATAACTGGCACGTAAGTGCCAGTCCTGGGCGCTTAGGCGCCTCAGTTTATTTTTGCTTCAAATTTTATCATTTTTCACTCCTTTTATCATTTTTCATCAATTTGATTGTACTTGAAAGAAAAACACATAAATATCTTTCATTAAAGCACAATATCTCAAAAATATGTAAGAAAATGTCTATATATTTTACGTTCATCATATATCGTCATCTGCCACACCTCATCGAAGCCGCACCACCATCTTCTGTTGTCAGTAACCCAAGAAACAAATCACCAAAACTACACCTCAACCTGGCCTACTAAACTCATAGTTCGCCGCTCTTTGTTAGCATTGCCCACCAACCGCCACCTTGTTGACCAACCCACACTAAGTTTTGCCACTTGCTGGCTAGCCATTCCCACTATTGACCAACCTCACTGCCTCCAACACTACCTAGTTGGCATGCTTCTCACCACCAGAATTCGTCGGACTACAATTGGTCAAGCACACCGCAGTTATTGGAGCTCTTCCATGCAGCCCACCTCATTCTATCTTTACCAAAGAGTGAAAAAATAAAATAAAAAGGAGGGAAAATAGGAAAAACACAAAAAAGAGACAAAAAGAGAATATATATATATATATATATATATATATATATATATATATATATATATATATATATTATTCCTTTAGATAGATGTTATCATCGCCTCACACAGGTATATTTTCTTGAACACACTATGTACCCATTCTCATTGTTCCAATGGGGCAGAAACATCTGCTATAAGTACCCGTTCAAGTAATTCTTACTGGACGTGAAAACTTGCTATTAAGTATTTGTTCTAGTTGCTTCAACGATATAGAGAATTTTTTTATTTCTTTTACATAGGTATAGAGGATCCATGTTAGACAGGTGGGTTAGAAAATGTCTTCAATGTTGCAAAAGTTATCCATGCGTGCCTTTTTAGAAGGGTGGGCGAGCCCAACACTCCCAAGGTAGCTCCCTAAATGGGAGGATATTTAGAGGCCGTCGAACTTCAAATTGATGAAGCTTGAGCAATGAACAATAAAAAATGTTCATGAACATCAAATTACTTCTTTCAACTTTTCGTAAAAGCAAATCCTAGTAATCTTCTAAGTACTATATGTTTTTTTGTTTGATTTTTCAAAAGCCCAAACAACCTAGAAGACGAAAACCATTTCCTTTACATTCTTAAAATCCTCCAAATTGGCACTTAAATGGTTCCTTCAAATTTGACCTCATTAGTGGAGGCAAAATCATTCTCTGAGCTAACTTCAAAAATTTTAAAACTTGCTCAGTCTCAAAATTCAACAATAGACAATGTTCAACAACACCAACACCAACAAGATTCTATCATTTTCATCTAGGATGAACTCGAGACAGGGTGATGACTAGAAACATTTTTGGAAGAGTAGCTCAAAAAAGATCATTTATTGTAGTTGACTTAGCAACTTTACCCTTCTCACCCTCATCATCCTCAATTTTAATTTATGTTATTTTATTTAATAAATAATAAGAAAAATACCAATCTATAGGTTTGGATCTCTCTTACTACTTTTAACTCTTTAACATCATCACAAGAAATTCCCTACAAAAGAATTTCTTAGTGTTATCCATGCCTACAAGATGTGAAATGACATTACACCAAATATATCTCAAGTAATAAAGCATATACATATTGCTCATCGTGTTAAAATATATAACAAACTATTAAATCAGCATGTTTAGCTATAATCAATGTGGCAGATCATCGAGAATATTATTTATTTATTTTATTGTGATCATTAAAATAAAGAGAATTGATTAGCTAATTGCATTTTTAAATTTACCAAGGTTGGAATGTATATTGCCATGAGGTGTTTCTATTTGGCCTAGAGTTTTTGATCTGGTTTTTCTAACTAGAAATTGAATGATAATAGTAAAAAGAATGTTGATATGTATCCATTTCTCTGATTGATGTGGGTTGAGTCCAAGTTTAGTCACTTCTCTAACATAAATACATTGGAGTCACTAAGATAAAGTTATCAAAACTATCAAAGCAAGTGAACTTTCCTTTGAGACAGACTAAAAGGAATCACCAATAATTACCACTATTCACTTGACTTGCTAATGACTTCACACATATTCACATGATTCAACTTGTATTCTATGTAATTACATAGTTACAAACTAGGTAGGTCTAATTGATGCAAAACATATAGCAATCAATGTAGTATAATTTTACTTGAACAATCTTTTATATTGTATCATGTCGAATTGAGCTATAAGTAGATGACGAGAATATGAACCTAATATTATTTTTTAGCAATATAGTAAAAATCAAAGCTTCTTTCACTAGACTCGAGCTCTGATACTATTTCGCTATATTTTCCATATTTTTACTCTCTATTAATCTTTATTATTAGTAAGATTCTAATGTTATTTTTAAATAAAAATTTAATCAATGAAAATAAAAAGTTTATAAAATAATAACAACAAAATAATATTATTATTTGTATTATAATAATACCAAAATATTTGTTCGGATAAAATGAACTTTTAAAATTAATTTTTTTAAAAGTTTTCACTTTAATTCCAATTAATATCCTATGTATTTCATGATATTTTAAAATATTTGATAATAAAAATTTAAAGCCACATTTATGCGTATAGACGAGAAAAATTATTCCATTCGGCACCGCATGAAGAAACATATGCATATATTGTTCGATCTCTAACTTTCATTAATTTTTTTAAAAAAAAAAATTAAAATGAGACATATAAAAAATGAAAATCGCGTATAAATTTCTAGGTAGAGTGTCAACTTGAAATATGCCTAAAATAGGAGCGATTATTGGGTGCGAAGAGCGCATACAAAACTGCGTGCGCCTCCGATCACAGCCGCATATCGCGGCTGTATGACAGTGGGTCTCACTCTATACAGCCGCTGCGATGTGCGGCTGTGATCTGCTCACACAATAATTATACCTAAGATAGAGAATGAATGAATTCCGATACTCGCGCAAACTAATCCGGCAATTTGGTCATCCTCGTCTCTTTTATGCTGCACCGGAAGTCTCTTCTTCAAATTAACAATTAAAAATTTTACCGTAATTTCTTCTGGAAGGTTCCCTCTGACTCGAATGGCAAACCCTTGCATCATAAGTGGCCACTCGCGGAGCCCCGCCTCTGTTGTCGTCAGAGCGGTTTCTTCTCTCTCTTCGAACCAGAGGAGAAGGTTTCCGGCGGCTCTGTCCTTGAGGTTGATCAGAGGGGAGATCCCGGCCATGGAGAAGCTTGGGATTATAGTTGAAAGAAATCCGCCGGAATCTAAACTCTTGGAGCTCGGCGTTAAGCAATGGCCCAAGTATGGTTTCTTGCCTTCTAACTCGCGCTCTTCCTTTCCTTGTTAATTTAAATCATAATCAGGCCAACGAATTTGGCATTTGAGAACTGTGGTATTTTTCCTCATTGTGAAAATTTACATCAGGACTTGCTGAGTCCAATCTCACACTGCAACCTGACCCCACCGATGCGTTATAGGAATATTTCACCATATAAAAATATTCTTTCGCGTTATTCTGAATATTTTTCGTGTTATGCATGTGTTATTGGTGTGTTATTGAGGGTTCAAGAATATTCTCTCGTGTTATCCATGTGTTATTTAATGTGTTATTCAATCCGTGTTATAGGAATATTCTCTCGCAATATTCTGAATATTTTTCGCATTATTTATGTGTTATTTAATGTGTTATTGATATGTTATTTATGTGTTATTGATGTGTTATTGAGAATTTAGGAATATTTCCTCGCATTATTCATGTATTTTAATGTGTTATTCACAAAATCACCTCAATAACACACCAATAATACGTGAATAACACTGAAAATATTCATAATAACGTGAGTGAATATTCTTATAATATGTTTTCATTTTTTTTTTCATTTTTTATGTAGGTAAACTAGGTCTTCTACGTGTCAACGCGAAATTGAACTCCGCAAGCAGCTCTGCACGCGGAGTCCTGATGTAATATTTTTTCGTTCTTTTGTTGGGGGTTTTTTTGCGGTGTAGCATTTGCCAGTTGCATGGTAACCTACACAATAGCTGAAATTTGTGAGGTATCTAAAGGAGAAAAGATTTGTTCTCTTTGTATTCAACCAGGTAAATGGCTGCTGACGAAAATGATCTGTTTATCATTACAAATTCAGCCTCCTGAGTAAGACTAAACAAATGGGATATGGTGATGGGACTGTATCTTATGAATTTGCCAATGTCCCCATTATGTAAAGGACCATGATTAGATTGATTGTCATATGGGCTTTTGTAAATATTAATTTGAATGCCATTAAATGGAATGAACGAGTAGACCATTTTCTTTCTTAAACATCAGATCATTTGTCATAGATGGCTTATATAAGTGAGTGTTTGCAATGCTTAAATTTGTGAAGGTGCGTGAGTTTTTCAATTTAATGTCACATAAAATAATAATAATAAAAATGTTTGTTTAGAAATATTAAGTGATTAACTGCATGTGCGAATTTAAGTTTCGAGTTAAAAAAGGGTTTCATTAGTGGCATTATGAGCTCAAGTTGAGCTGCTCAACTTCAATCCTCCGTTTTTTTATCTCCATGTGCTTTTAGAGTAGATCGTTCAATTAAGGTCTAGTGGCTCGTGTAATCTGTGGCTCCCGTGGACATTTGGTTGGTTCTTCCATGGTTGCCCAAAGTTTAAGTGTAGGTGATTCTCACGAGCCTGTACTTGTTGATCGGGCTATAGGCACATGATACTTTATTAGCATTCATTTGAAGGGAATGATGAACAATGTGGAATGTTCTCATGTGAGAGGTCGATTGTCAAGGCTTGTACAAAATCCCACATCAACTGACTCCCATTATATTGTCTTTGTTTTTGCAGCTTGTAAGACAAATCACATACTCTATGCCTTTCAACAACTCCAAAAGCATAAGGTGAGAACTGCAAGATGTCTTCGTTTAATAAGTTTGGCAAAACACAAAGCATTGAATGGAATGATTAATCTCAAAATTAATTAATGAAGGAATGTTCATATAAGTCCATCTAATCTTGAAGCTTTGGGTTGATTACTCTTACCAATGGCCGTGTATAATCTTTGATGGTTGGTTTACTTTATTTAGGAAGTTCAGCTTAGCATAAATTATAGGCAAAAAGGTGGGCTCCTTTACCCTGTTCCACATCAATGCTTGATTAGTGTTATCTTCAATGAAAGCACAAACATGAAACGAAAAAAAAGCCCCTATATCCAATTCATTTAGAAACCTATGTATTAATTAGATTCATCATTATCGAGTTCATTATTTACAAAACATTACATCGATGACATTCTTTTTTGGCTCAAAAAGTTATTGCTACTAAATCATAAAGTCATATATTTGATGCCCAAGATTTGGGTCACGCTCGCCTTTATAGGGAGGCAAATACCGCGCTTCGATGGTGTTTAATCTTGGTTTACTGTGAGTAGGGGTGTAAACAAGCTGAACACGAGCGAGCCCAGGTTCAGCTCTTGCTTGACTCATTTGTATTTCGAGCTCAAAAAGTGTGTTCATGTTCGGTTTGTTTGTTTATCGAGTCGTTCACAAACAAAGAGTCGTTTTGACAACTCTAATCACATAGTCATAAGATGTTAAGGATTGAGGCAATATTTAAAAATTATTGTTTATATTAAAATATCATTTGAATCTAATTTAATAATTTTAATTTTATTTTTTTAATTAATACTTTTAATTGATTATAATTCTTTGTAACCTTGTA
>NEWO01000248.1:92015-121362 GCA_003013225.1 Phalaenopsis aphrodite | reverse complement strand
ATATATATATATATATATATATATATATATATATATATATAATTTATGAGTAGTATTTCAAGCCAAAACGAGCCGAACATGACCAAACAAATCTTTATTTGTGTTAGGCTCTTTAACTTAGCGAACGGGCCGAACAAGAGCTTCTTAACGAGCTGAACACAAGTTGGTCGCGAACAACGAGCCGTTTTGACAACCCTATTTGTGAGTCATCCACCCAAGGAATAGAGTGTAGAGAGAGGAAGTGAAAAGTAATGAACAGTAATCTGCGCGTGTTTATTTATAAAATGATTATCCTATTTTTATAGGAGGGGGTAAAATGATGATATTATAGTTTTGCACTGTTTTACAAGGGTATTTCTTGAATTTTACATGTATGGATTTGTCTGACGACTTTGTGGCTTGGCCGACTAAGCTTATTTGGCTTTTAGTCAACGAAATTCTCTTGATCGTCATGGGTCAATGGGAATGACCCAGTCAGTTGAACTTGGTCAGTATAGGACAATTGGTAGATTTAGCGTGGCTCTCGATCCTTGATAACTGGTGAGGGATTTTTGGGCATCTCTAGGTTGGTTGAAGATACTAGGGAATTGAATATTCCATTAGATTTATTCTTCTGGAGGTTATGCTATTACATTGAATCGGCTTTCCCATAGTGGTTGGCTTAGTTGCACTTTTCTCATTTCCAATCCAATGATTTGGATTCACATTATTCCTTCATCTTCTTGTGCACTTCATGGCTTGGTCAGTTTTAGCTTTACTGGCTTGGTTTGTATGGCATTGCTTGGTTGGTCAAGTGGGCCTTACGACCCTTTAATAGTGGGCCAGCATTTGTCATACTCTTCCCTTCTGGACCGTTGAATTCATTCAAGAACAGTGCTGACATATTTTTTATGTATATATTTTAGTTTACCGATTTTCTTACTTTTTGAAAATGAAAGTACGATAAGAATAAAAGAATTTAATGCAAAAATAAGATTACATTCAATTTCTACTAATGATTTAATAAATGAACTCCTTTAATTTTCATGCCTTTGGTTCTTATAAATGGAGCGTGATGGGGCTCTTTCCCTTGCCTAACTGTTCCGCATCTTTCCTTCTTTTGAGTCAACCAACTTTCATGTGTTGTGATGGAAAATGTATTGAAAACTTTGACTGATATTTTGAACAAAGATCTATCTATTTTGCCTTTGGAAAGCTGAAAGGATCGTACTACCCGAAAGGCAAAAGGAAGAAGTTTCTCATGAAAAAGAAAGTGGTTGCATTGACAATTCCAAATTAAGTAGGGTTGAATTATTCAATCTTTGGGTACTAAGTGGAATGAGTGTTCAATCGACCAACCCAACATTTGATTTGGTCGTCTAGCCATCTGCTGCGTGCAAGTTCCTCTGATTGGCCCAATCGCTCAAATGTCGCTCGGAAAGCGAAAGGAAGGTCATCATGAGGAAGGGAAAAGCGGTTTCACTCACAATGTCAAATAAAAGGGGTCATTCGATTTGCTCTTCGGTACTAAGTGGAAGATTATTCAACCGACTAACTCACCCTTCATTCGGTTGCTCAACCATTTGTTGCGGCACAATATTCTTTGGTTGTTTCGGTCGCTTAAATTCCGGTGGCCTCCCACCTCCTTTAAGGGCATGCCCCGTTGAAGTTGCTACGTCATTCACAATATCTAAGTGGAATCGGCTTCCGTGTAAGAGGGATTTCAACCTTATTTGTGGGATTTAATCTTTTCAATTTTTTTTTTACAATGTTTTTTGGCATGGACAACCCGACTTTAATGGTCTTGGATGATGATCCAGATCTGATTGGCATGGGTAAGAATCTGATTGGGGTGCCAGTGATAGCAAGCCAAGGAGCAGCGAGGGCATTCGTCTCTCAAGTGAGGATGGAGGAGTTGATTGCCGAGAGAATCTTTATGAGACATGTGTGGGAGCAACTGAAGGGCCTCGAACATCATTGGTATGCTAGCAAACCCATGTTCACTTGTGCATTCACCGGAGTCAGTTACTTGTTTGACCTTCAACTCCTCTGGTATGCTAACAAACTCATGCTCACTTGAGGTGAAACCATGAGTGCCTGTTGTCACAACCCCACCGAACTTACGGTCCAATTTCTATTCTAAATCAGGGTATTCCACAAAATTTGAACTTCTTGGCGGTCGACATTTTTTGCAATATGCAGGGAAGTTGTACATTTTATTTCTCTGTCCACCCTCCATTCTTTTGAAGCATCAATAGTCTGTTTGGTTGAATCTCAACCCAAGCTTGTGGATCCCCATTTTAATTCTTTCCCTAATTTCCAATCCTTCTTCAAGTGATCTCACTTGTTCTTAAGTTTCAACATATCGTACGTCATTCTTGCCATTTTCTTGAACTTTTTCATAATATTTTACCCCCCTTTCTTGTTAAAATAGGTAATGGGTCTATTTTTCAGCTCAACCTTCTTAAGACACATGTCACAAAATATGTGTTTGTCTTCCCTATTTCACGTGGCTGATGAACTGACTTCTTTAGACTTAACCATTGCTTTATTAGCACAAGAAAAAGAAACATTAATATTTGATAACAATCACATCACAATAATTAGTCACCACAACCAGATAAGTGACAACCCACAACCAACTTTGGGATATCAATGTAGAACCACCAAAGCCTAGAGTGCCACCACAAGCCAGAGTCACCACCACAATAAACAACATCACATCCACACAACTACAACACCCCACCATTTCCCTTAACCAACAACCAACTATGGGATATTAATGTGCAACCACCACAACCGACAGAGATCAACCATAAGCTTGAGCCACCACCTCATCTCACAACAAACCACACCATAACCACACAACCACAGCACCCCACCATTACCTTTAACTCACAGCCAACTATTGGATATCAATGCACAACCACCACAACCCACAGAGAGCCACCACAAGCCACTGACACCACCCTAACCCATAACAATCCCGCCACAAGCACACAACCAAAGCATCCCACCATTGTCTTGCAACCCGCAACTAATTACTACCACCCCAACCCACAAGTACCACACAACCCACATCACAAGCCAGAGTCGCCACACAATCACAACACCTCAACCAATTATCTTCCTCATATTGAGATCTTGATACACACATTGATAAGAATGGATATTTGTTGAGTCCTTTTGAGCTCAATTAACATAACATAATTTTGTTAACATATTATGCATATAGAAGAGGTGAGCACCCACAATACTGCCACCATAATTCAAAACAACCAAATCATTATCTCTAGTAGCTTAAAGTTAGCCAAATATGCCCTGAATTTACCACACCACAGTCATATATGCATTGAATTCACAACCACTACAACCCACAACAGAGCCACCACACAACACACCAATCCACATAACAACACTCAAACCCACAACAAAACACAAGCCATAGCCATCACCCCAACCCACATCAACCATCCAACCCATGACAGAGCCATCATACCACAGAGTTACTACCCAAATCCACATCAACCACCCTAAAATACAGGGCTGCCACACCACATCGACATGCGCTGAATTCTTACAACCACTATAACCCACGATAGAGCCACCACACAACTACCACAACACACTCAACCACCAAAATTCAGAGCTACATCACAACACAACACCTTAACCCACATCACAAAACTCCAACCCACATCACAACATCCCAACCCACATCACACCACAAGCCACAACAACCACCCCAACTCATAGCAACCACCATAGCCCACCCCAACTATCACCACCCGTACCCACAAGTACCACAAAGTTACACAACCCACAATACATGCTAGAGTCACCACTACCACAACACCCCAACCCACATCACAACACAACCACATATGTACTACCAACCACCAAAACTTAGGGCCACCACACTACAACTACATATGCGTTGAATTCACACAACTATCACTACCCACGACAGAGCCACCACACACCTACCACAGCACACCCAACCACAAAAACCTAGAGCCACATCACAACACAACACCTCAACCCACATTACAACACTCTAACTCACATCACACCCCAACCCACTACAACCAACCCAACCCACAACAACCACCCAAACCCACATCCCACTACCACCACCCCTACCCACAAGTACCACACAACCCACAACACAAACCAAAGCCACCACACAAACCAAAGCCACAGTACAACCACATATGAACAACCAACCACCAAAACTTAGGGCCACCACACCACAACCATATATGCATTGAAATCATAAAACCACCACAACTCACGACAGAGCCACCACAAGCTAGAGCCACCACTCCAACCAGAGCTACCAAAACCCAAAGTCACCACAAGCCCACCCACATATATGTCCTGAATTCACCACATCCCACAACAGAGCCACCATTTTTGGCCATCAGCCCAACCCAATACCAACTACACTACAACCAGACAATCACAACACAACCACATATTCACAACACAAGTCAGAGCCGCTACACAGTCCAACTACCAACACCCCAACCCACAACCAACCCACCGCCACCCAAACCCACCACCAACACAAAACCACGCAACCCACAGTAAAACCAGAACCATAACACAACTAGAACACCTAAACCACCAAAACCCATAGCCACCACAGCCCACATCAGAGCCACCACAGTACCCCAACACAACCACTACATCCCATAACAGAGCCATTGCAGCTAATAGCAACCTTACCACAAGCACGACCATCATAATATCCACAGTAAATGGCATCACCTTGATAAAAAAAAAATTTTCCACAACAACGCAAAATCGCAAAGAGAAATATCATTTGAATTCAATTGAAAACCAGCAAGAGAAAAATCAATCGAAAACCAGCAAGAGAAGAACCAATCACAAGATCATATGCCAGAGACAAGTTCAAAGAGAATGTCAGAGAAAAGATGGGTCACGAGAAAGGAGAGGGAAAGTCTGTCGTGAGAGAGGGCTCGGAGAGAGATGCTGGTGCGACAGCAAAAGAGGAGGGGAAAATCAGTTGAGTGAGAGGGCTCAGGGGCGAAAAAAGAGGGTAGGGTAGTAAAAATAAGTAGCAGGATATAATAGGAAATGCAAGTCGTTCTGCAGAAATATGAAACTGCATCAGAACGTGACAACCAAACGAAAAAAGGAAGTGCGGCTTGGGGTTGTGCTATGCGAGATATGCGGCCATAAACGCACCCTTATTCTCAAAAGGCCTTGTAATAAACAAAAAAAAAAGTTCATTGATAATAAAACTTACTTGAATGAGAAACTTAAACTTATCTCTTAGAGAAAATTCTTGTTGAACTAAACGCCATAGCTCATTACGATTTACAAGATGCGGTGAAGCTAAGTTTTCACAGTGTTTGAGGTAGGGATGTAGGTGAGTCAATGCTGACTCATGAGCCGGCTCGAGCTAGGCTTGATAAGTGGCTTATGAACTAAGCTCGATGAGCTAACGAACCAAACTCAAGCTAGCCCTGACTCAACTCATTAGCTTGTGAGCTATTTAGTTTTAAAAAATATTAATATAAATATATTTAAATTAAATTAAATTTGAAAACTTTAACTTTATAGTATTAAAACATTTTAAAAATATTATTTTGTATTTTAAGTTAAATGATTTCTTAGTATTTTTCTCTTAATTGCTTATTCTATTTGTCATTTTATTATAATAGATCTTAAATAATAATACACAAAAATTGGCTTGTGTGTTGGCTTGAACTCGTAGATCTAAGCTCGAGCTTGATTCGAACTCGATAAAATTAATCAAGCTCAAGCTCAGACTGAGGGTGGCTCAGGCATGACTCAACTTGTTTACACTCCTATTTGGAGGTTTGTAATTTGGTCAGTTTGCACAAGATGAATGTGTAGAATTAATAATGTTCGTGAGGTTAGCTCCCTAGCTTAGTTAAGAAGTTTCAATATGATGACGGGGTGCTAAAGTTGTGTTCTCTAGTTGAGCATCCCTGGTTGATTATTGATCTCGAGGTAGACAAACCCCACATTTTTTACACCAATAATGGTTGTATAGCTTCACGTATCAGCTGAAAAATCTCATTTTAAGATTGTTCCATTCTCCACATGTGTTTTTCTAGGGGCAAGGAAGAGGCACCTTCATTGCAAGGGCAATGTCCATTAGGGGGAAATGATGTAGAGGCTTGTAATCCTTGACTACGAGATTGTCCCTAAGAATGGTTTGTATTGGAGTGGTAGGCTTCACTGTTTTGAGTATTACGTTTGTTAGCTATTGAAAGATTGTTCAAACTTCTACAAAAGTGGGATTTTGTTTCTCGTCAAACTATTGTGTGATATAAAATTGTGGGATTTAGTTTCTCGTTAACCTATTGTGTGCTATAAAATTTTTGAAATCGTCGAAATCTCATGTCTTAGCTCTAAATAGTTTTCCAACACACAGACAAAGATATATGCGATGACCAATTTTTTTATGTGGAATAAACCCTCAAAAGATAAAAGAATCACGGGCTTTGGCTCAATCAAAATAATCTACAAGAAGATTAAAAGTGCAAAGGTCTACATATCTTTTGTATTCGAGGAGATGAGATTATAAGATGATGTTGGTGACCATAGCAACAGTAGTTGGATACAAATGTCGTAGTTGATTGCTATGATAGTCTTGGTTGTAGCAAAATACTGGTGGTGGTCGACGACTATCTTTGATGAACTAGAGACAAATTTGGTGATGAACGACGAACTTGCTGGTCAACAACGACTTTAATAAGCGACGACAATCGCCGAGACTTCAAGAGTTAAATTTTAGTAGTAAGCTCACTCATCTCTCTTCCCATCGTCTAGTAAAGAAAGTGTATTTTTAATTTTTGAAAGTATTTGGCAAAATTGGCCAATAGCCAAAAAGATGCTATCGGGCTGTTATTATTAAATCCCTTGATCAGATCGTTGACCTTAACAACATTAGAATTGAATTATCAGCCTCCTTGGATTTCTTTTATTAAGCTGCTCAATTGGACTATAAACATATCAAGTTTTGAAATCATTTAGCCTTTAAATTGATGCATCAAAGCCTTTGACTATACTTAAAATATTTGATTGGGCCTTATTGTGACTTGGGTTGGATTGTTTTTGGTGTCGTTAGGTTCATCTTGATGAGACGGTCATTTTGATTATAAACTTATTAAAATTTGGTTTCGTATAACATGAATCTAAATTTAGAATATTCTTTCCTCAAGATACATTGCCCAGAACTTTTGCACGAGGCTTTCAATGAATGCGTGTTATGGGCAATGTTGATGGATGTAATAGTATAGTTACATTTATGGATGCAATGGTATAGTTACATTACAAAGAGGGCATAGAGGAGGTAACCAAACAGTTCCTTAAAAAAAAAATACACCAACAACACCAACAACAACAACAAAGCCTTAATCCCACTACGTGTGGTCAGCTACAAGAATCCTTTTTCTCCATTGCGTCCTAATTAGCGTCATATTTTCTTTTAGTTCTAGTAAATTAAGATCATTTTTTATACAATAAACCCAAGATTTCCTAGGTCTACCTCTGTCTTTCTTAACACAAGTCGAAAAATAAAACATCTACTCTCCTAATCGGATCATCAGACGGTCGATGTTTAATGTGACCAAACCATCTAAGACGACTAACTTGTTCAGAAATAAATAAATAAAATAAAAAATTTCATAATGTCCCTGCACTAAAAAAAAGAAAAAAAAAAGAAAAAAAAATAGAACTAACTTGTTCAGTACTCTAAAGGAATAAAATGGAGGAGGATTCATAAAATCAAGTAGATTAATTTGGGAATAATGCTAATGGTGATGATGATAATTTATGGATGAAGGTTAGTCAGATCAAAACCCACCCTTACGTTAGGCCTTAAACTCATATTTCAACGTTTTGACATGTAAAAAACATTAGACAAGAGGAGCTCCACAAATGAACATGGTATATGTTTCATGATATCTATCAGAACTTTTTTCCGTTCACGTATTTTTAATTTTGTTAATGATTTTTGAAACTTTATGGTCTTTATGCACAATATCTTGGTCTTCTCTTCTTGAAAATTTGATTCTTCCATTTTAAAGCTCAACAAATTGAATCTTGTTATCATCTAGGAATGTCTTTTGACAATTAAGTTTTTGTTTATGGAATAATTGTTCTATTTTATTTTTTATCAACATTTCTATTTCTTGTGATAGTGGTACAACTAAATTGAATAATTTTGTCAAAAGTATGTTGACCAAGTAAAAGAAATGTAATAATAAATAATGAAAAAAGATGAATATTTTTTAGCCTTTTTTGCTGAGAATTTAGAGTGAATTTAAAGGAAAATAGACCAATCAATATTTGTCAGTCTATACCAACTATAAAATCTTATAAATCTTCAAAAAAGGGTCGTGGCTAAATTAAATATATTTATTGTAAATAAATAATGTTTCAGCGCTCGTTCGAGATCTAATGGTCCAGAAGACAAGAGAACGACAGAAGGTCTGCCAATAGAAGAACATAATGCTCACTTGTCCGATCTAGTAAGTTGTCTGAGCAAAAGCCAGAAAGGCTGAAGTTGTTCATGCCAAAGCTAGTAAAGCCAAAGCCAGTATGGCCGAGCTGCCCGAGCAAAAGCCAGTAAGGTCAAAGCCAATCGAATCGCGAGACAGACTAAACATGATCTGGAGATACAAGAAACTAGTCATTTAAATAGAAATGAAACAAAAAGACACTCGAGTCAACTGCCTCAAGATAGTTGATCTAAGGAAGATCCAATTCTGTAGTATCTCCAACTATCTAGAGACATCTGGAGGCCCATCATCAAGGGCCAAGGATCGATATTCGGACCATATCAACTTGTCGACTCAGTGACCGAGCTAATCTCATCCATCTAGCTGATCTTAAGTGACAAACTAATCATGCTAAAGCCGAAGCCATTTGAGCTTTGTATGCCATCCTCGAGAGTAGTCAGACAATCAACTCACACAAAATATCAAGAATATCTTATATAGCCCCCTTTAAAGCAGGGGTAAAAATGTAGCACCATCACATTATATCTTATTTCTTATAAACATGAAGATCATTTTATGAATAAGATATGATTGGCACGACGTATGACTATTCCCTCCTTTTTGTTTCTCTCCTCTAACGTTATATTCCTTGTGTGTTACTCATGGACAACTCATGATTAATATCTTAAAAAGTGTGGTGAATGTTGATCATGCCACAAATAAGAAGAGTAGTCTACAGAGAAAAAACCTATAATATAGATACCAACAGCATGAAGTACACTATTGAGTTTGTGAAATAGCAGATTCAGGAGTTGAAGAATCCAATGTTGGATGACATTCAGGATGCGTCAACTTGGAGAAGAGAGCAACACCTTTGAGAGGAAGGGTTGATGCCGAACAACTGATGATTCCCCTTAGCCATAGAAGGAGAAGGCGACTTCCAGTACTTTCTTCAATGTTGTGTCGATATCGATTGAACGACATCAGTTCGGGCGTACTTAGGTGCCTCAATAGCTCAATAATGTGTTCTATTAACAAATTTCTAAAGTTGAGCCACCAGGATGATTCAAGATTATGGATTCATAATCCTACAAAAAACAAGCATGTCCAACTGATCATATTGCTTTAATTTCTTTTTTACTTTAAATTTATGACATTTTTATGATCAAATTTGTAATCTCAGTTTCGACCGACACTCGGGAAACTTGAGAAGTTCATGTAAGGGATCAATAATATCTAACTGGCACTCAGAAACTCGAACCGACATGTTGGCAATGTTTTCATTTGAGTCGCAAAACTGATAGCGACAGGTAACATAATAACCAACAAAGACAAACAAACGCCCAATCAGTAAGTCATGCATGAATCATCCTACAATGCTTAAGCATCAATAAAACACACATCTCCTAGCTCGAAACAAATCAAGCTCTAGTGCTGATTCTCTACCCATTGCATATGAATCACCCCAACAATAAGTCTCAATATTTATCCTCACAAAGACTACGATAAGATCAGTTTAATATGTCTAATGTAAGGTGTGGCTCGTTCAAAGTGATAACCTAACCAAGCGTTCGAGACATGAGAGGTATAAAACTTAAGTCGAGCGATATTATATTAGAGAAGTCCTAAACTCTATAATCATACTTATCCGTTTGGATTCAACAATATTTTTCAATCAATTAGCCTTTAGGCCTCACAAAACAACCTAATGCAGTGGTTGATTAACTTCACTGCCCAAGGAGGATTCCCTTCGTTTGATCAAATTCCCCTCGCATAACAATCGATTGACATAGATATTTGAAATAAAATTAATAAACTCAAAGGTATGACAAGCAACAAAAATAAATACTTTCATTTTTTTATAAGTTGAGTTGGACTTACACAAAACGAAGCACAAAAAAATACATATAAATTTGAGTCGCTGTAGAAAAGATTGAGGTGGTTTTTTTTTTTAAATTTCATCGACAAAAAAAGTAGTTGGAGACCAAGTGAAACTAACTTGCAGAAGAGGAGGCTAGCATTTAGATCAAAGACACATGTTTCTTGCAACCAATCCACATCCATCGCTGTTATCCATGATGATTTAAGACGACTAGCCCAAAGGCCTTTGGAGAATAAGTCGTAGCCATCGACCCGAGCGTAAAAAAAGAAAGCCGAGAGAATAAAGAGATGCAAGAGATAAAAAATAGAGTAAAAACATCACGTCATTGATCACACACCCTTTATATATATGGACATTAAAAAAGTTTAGCCGTTGCACAGGGGTAACAATAGAATTCTACTGTAATTTAAAAAACGTTTTGACAAAAAGATCACATTAACACTAGAAATGAGAGAAAAATAAATTTTATCTCGAAAATAAACATTAAAAGTTGCAAAAAAACGCTTGGAAACTAGACTAAAAAGAAATATTTTATAAGTGGGTCGGTCGCTGCTTCAATCGAGACATACACCAGCCGAAACTATCTCTTATACAAAATTTCTCCCACAAACATAAATTGATTTGTCTGATTTATCTGATCTGTCTTGATTTGAGCCTAGAGTATGGGGGTTCTCTCTCGGATGTTTGATAGTTCCTGATAAAGATTTGTCATCTCCATCATCCTCTCTACTCGGGCAAACAACTCACATTTCCTCACCTCATTTTATCTCAGTTGATAGAGCAAAGGAGTTCTTGATCTCTTTCAGACGGCGATCTAGTGCTCTACGAGATTTCTGACGCCCATCAGGTTCTTCCCTGCAAGTCTCAAGAGCATGCTTAGGCGATCAGCTCTACCATCTTCACTCGAGAGTCAATCGCCCTCGCTCGGTGTCTGCTTCTCTACCACTGGCGGCTCAATCAAATTCTCGCTGACACCAGCCGGGGGTAGATTCTCATCCGATTCTCCTCTTAGTGTTGAGAAATGAATCGGGCGACCCCACTTGATTCCCTAGCATAACCTTTTTCTCTTGTTAATGATGGTTTTCTTCTTCCTTTCACATTCGAGGCGATTCGGCCTCCCAAAGACAATATGAAGCAGATTTTTGTGGGGTATATTGCCCTAAGGATTTAACGTGTTCTCCCTTACCGTTCTCGGAAGTTGAACAAGTCATGTGAGAAGAGCTGCTGAGCAAATATGGAATGTGAAGAGTCCCGGATCAAAGGTGCAAAAATCATTAAAGTTTAATTCTTAAAACATTGATTAATATTAAATGTGAGATGCATTTTGCATTAATTTCTATTATTTTTATTGCAACGTTACTTTTGTGAGTAAGAGAACCATGAAACTAAAATATATATAGAGAAAATATGACATTGCTGATTCTCAGGAGATCTAATGTTCTAGAAGAAAAAATTATGACGATGGAGGGCTCACCAACAGAAAACCATGATGTCTACTTGTTTGACCTAGTGAAATTGCTCGAGCCAAAGTCAGTAAGACCAAAGATGACTGAATCGCGAGACATACCAAAGATGACTGGATGATACAAGAATGAATCATTCATATAGAAACAAAGACAAAAGGGCACTCGAGTCAACTTTCAAAAGAAAGTTGATCCAAGGAAGATTAAGCTCCCTAGCTCCAACCATCATAGAGACATCTAAATGCCCCTCGTCAAGGTAAAGGATCGACAGCCGGTCCATATCAACCGACTACCGACCAAAGTCACTTGACAGAGCTAATCCCATCCAGCTGAGTGGATCTCAGCCGACCAAGCTGATCCTGCGGTCCAAAGCAAATTGAGCTTAATTAACTGACCCAAAGAGCAGTTGATCAACTCATACATTTAAAATATCAAGATTACTCTTACAATTTTTTTTAAAACAGTGGCAAAAATTTAACATCAACATATTGTATCCTCTCATGTAACTAGGAAGTTTATTTTATTATGAATAAGACATTATTGACATAATATATTACTATTCACTCATCTTTCTCTCCCCTTGCGCTCTATTTTTTAGGTGTGATTCACAAACAAATCGAGATTCAACATTTATATAATGTGTTAGATATTAAAAGTAAAAAAAAATGCATAAAATACTTAAAGCAAGAGACGCGAGCTAACCTGTTTAGATGCATGTATTAGAATTACATGAGCAAAATGTATGTTAATACCTATGCATGTAGAATTTATATTATGAAATTAAACTGAATGTTGGATTTCCATTCCTTACACATAGTATATTTGATTATCATGCATGTTGCCTGTAGGTGGGGATGTCCTCCTAGCAAATTCCCCTGGACGTACTCTGAAAAGGAAACTTGCTATCTCTTGAAAGGCAAGGTGAAGGTATACCCTGAAGGATGTGGCGATGAGTATGTGGAAATTAGGGCAGGTGATTTTGTGGTGTTCCCCAAAGGCATGACCTGCACCTGGGATGTGTCTGAGACAGTCGACAAGCACTATGACTTTGAGTAGGAGGGTAGGTTCTTATTTGAAGGGATGATATAGTACCCGTTTGCTATTGCTTCCCCGATGTAACTAATGGATTTTGTGTTCTCTTGCTTCTCGTGGATGGAAAAAAAAACTATATTAATATGTATAAATTCTCTTATAATTTTGGGTGAATATTTCATATGCTTTCGAAAGGTTTTTTGTCGGGTGTCCAGTAGGAGGCTATTTACGTATGGAGTACGCACGCAGTTATCTCCAATAACCTCTCAGTAACTCCCCAATAACCTACCAATACATTCTGTAGTTCTGCGCTTATATGTTTTGTTGTTATTCGGAAGTTTTGTCAGGCTATTAGGGGTTTTAACTCCAACAGCACCGGTATAACCCTCCAATACCTCCCGAATAAGCTCTATACACATCTAGAACAGCGTGCGTACTCCGTAAGTAAGTATTTGTCGTCCAGTAGATGCTACACAGTATTTGAAGCTGAGATTATGTCAAAATGTGTCGATTGTAGGAAGTAGGGTTGTAATTGTATCCCCTCTTTTTAAATTTCCTGCATAAATAATTCAAAGTTTTTTATTTGTTAAATAATCTGTGGATGTCATATATATATATATATATATAATCATTAGTCCTACAACCATCCACCCCCTTCATCAAGAAATTCTTTCATTCATTAGTATATGAATGATAATTAACCACTTCGTTTATAAATACGAAGGATAGATTAGTGCTAGTTTATGTTCATTTGTTACACTTTTGTTCAAATTATGCAGGATTGACCAAAGCTTCCATAGTGTACTATAAAATGTCATTTATTAAAAAAAATGCATGGATGAACGTTCATCGGGTATATAAAAAATCGTCATTAACAAAAAGTTTCATATATTGTCATATAAGCGTCACTTTGAGGAAAAATTATTACATCCAGACTCCGCATGCAAAACTATTTGCAGAGTTCAATCTCGCGCTGACACGAGAAAGACCAGCCTACCTACATAAAAAATAAAAAAATAATGAAAACGCGAGAACCGGCCAGACCAATGCGTTATAGAAAAATTCAACCCAAAAAAAAAATCCCCCGCCGTAATTTGAAAAATTTTCCCAATAATCAAGGGGTAATTAAGGATAAAAGAAGATACAACAACACAACAACACACAATAACACATAATAACAAAAAAAAACACACACAAGAACACAATAAAACACGTCCGAAATAGTGCAGGAACGCGAGACCAAGACCACAGGAGTGTTCAACCAGGGCGAATAAAACGCAAAAAAGAGGCCCCACAACATATACCGCGACGTAAAAACTCAATAAATAACACATGAAGTGTGAGTAGCAGGTGATGAAACAAGAAGACGCCCCAGAAACATGTTATTAGAATGTAAAAGAACAAAACAATTGAACTAGAAGACAGAATTTATAATGATTAAAAAACTAGAATGATAAAAAACAATATCAACCGGCAAGAAAAACAAAATGGTAAAGATACACACAAAACAAAAACAAAAAACCCAAAACAACCAAGATAAAAATCAAAACGACAATAACCAAAAAAGAAAACAACACAAAAAATAACAACAAAAAACACAAAAAAAAAAAACCAAAAATAAAAAAAAACGCAAAAAACAGATGATCAAGAACCGCAACGAAGAAATAACCCACGGTCACAAACAAGACTTCCCAAGGTCTAAAGGAAAGGAGACAACCCATCAAGTGGAAGCAAGAAAATACACTTCAAAAAAAGCACTCCAAGAAAAAACAGAGCCCCCAGAAAAAAAGGACCCAAGAATCAGAAACAGGGATGCGCGAAAAAACAGTAACAAAAACCAATAAAGGGGAAAGAAACAACAACCAAACGGACACCGAAAATAACAGAAAAACATAAAAACATAGAAAAATAAAAATAGACACAAAAAGAGAGAGAAACACAAACATATACAAAAAAAAAAAAAGAATAACCCAACCAAACCAACTACACTAGAAAAAAACAACAAGAAAAAGAATTTCGAGCTAAAGAACTTATGAAAAATAAAGACTCAAACCAGCTGTAGAACTGGGCAAAAAAAAAGAGAACAAAAGACAAAATAACACACAATAGAATTCAAAGGTAGTCCAACATCACAACCCAAAGCCGCACAACAAACAAGCCACATGCACCAACAGAACACACAATTGTAAACAATAAAAAAAGAAAATGAAAAGGAAAAAACAACTAAAAACATCTGCTCAAAACTGAACCCAAAAAAGAAGATAAACCGACAAGCAACAAAAATCATACACCAAAACAACAACATACATGAGTCAATCCAACACAGCATTTTACAACAAATAGTACAAAAAGTAAGATCACATACACATAAGGCATGTGATTGATGAGTGGTTTACAAACTGGAGATCATAAACTATTCATTTTTTTTATGTTATATTGAAAGTTGGATTGTATAAGCTATAAAAAAATGGTCATTACATTCTCATAAAGTACTTAATCAAAATGCCAAATAAAATAAAAAGTTCAATTTTGAATAAAAGAATTACTACCTAAATCTATGTTACACAAACTATGTAGTAATTTTTTGAGACTACAATGCTAGAAAACTAAAAACTAATGACCTCTTAGTGAAATGTGTCCTAACATTTTCATAGAACTACAATACTAGAGAACTCTTTTAATGACCAATTATATTTTTTTTGCTTCATTTATCTCACACCCTTAAGTTTCATAGAGTATAGATATTTATAATAGGACAAAAAACTTCAATAAACTATTCACATTAAGGAGTTTAATGAACTATTGACTCTAATAAGATTCAAGAAACACTTCATTTTAATATGCTTAAAAAATTGGCCTTAGACTTGGGCTTGGACGTGGACTTGTTGTATTGTGTTATTGTTGAATCTTTAACACTCCCTCTCAAAAGCAATTTTAATTTCTTGCATCATCCTAAGTTGATGACAAATGTTTAATCATTTTGTAATTTAGCTATTTGATAAACTTCTTTAATATTATGCATCTCTATCACTTTTTGTAGCACATTTTCTTTATTGAAATAGTAAGATATTGCTTGCATCCCTTTCCGTTCTAACTGAAACAACCTTCTCGGCATCCTTCGCTTTTCTAGAATCCCTCTTTTTTGTTCTAGGTCGCTTTCAGTGTAGAAAATGTTAAAGAGGAAATAAAGGAGAATACAAAAACGGAAAAAAAAACCAAGTAAAATTTTATATAGAAAAATTCTCGTAACATAAGCTGAAAAAAGCGGTCCAAAATAAATCAGATTCTACGCAACCCGAGAATATACGAGAAAGCCCCAATATAAAAGGCATCCTTAATGAAATCATAATATAAAATTAAATTTATTTTCTATGGGGGTTCAAAGAGACCTCTCACAAAGACATGTCTTCATGGTCAATTACTTTCTAGGGGATACATAAGAAAGCTCATGATAAAGAGTGTTACATTTACCTAAATTACTTTGAAATTTTGGCAAACAAGGAGATTTTCGGTGGTCTAAATAGGTGAAAATTCTCTAATCTTCAGATTAAAACTAGGCCACTAGGTAGAGGAAGAATTATGGTAAATCGGTGAGTAGTCATAATTGAGCTGAGAGGGCCTAATGTATTTGTCTGCAAAATGCTTGAAAAAGGAAATGACTGTGCCTAAAGGGTGTGTGTAGATCAATAGATAGGTCGGGGAAAAACCTACATAGTTAGAGATAGTTTGATCTAAGCTCTATAGACCCATCCTCCCATACTATTGGGACCCTAGATATACTGTCGTGAAGGTTTTTGACTCAAACTGGTTGTGGATCACTTCATCAACAACCCATGTTTTGCATCATATAAAATGATCCGATAGATCTAAAGTCAAAGGAAAAAAATGTGTAAGCTTCTATGGATCTATCTGGACTAGAAAGGTATAGGGGTTATACCTAGCAAGGGTATCGATATAAAACGTGCATAAAAAAGGAGGAATAAACCACTCAGCTATAAAGCTAAGTCGGCCCACAAAGTGCTTACAATCTCGTATGAATTGGAAAAACCTCTAACATCCTATACCATATAAGATAGCAACCAAATTATATAAAATGTATGTTGAGCCAGTAGGGTTAGAAAGTAAGTGTAATTTCCTTGGCAAATTTAAAATGTATTAATTATCTAAGACATTTTATTGCGGAGGTCCCATTAATATGCAAGGGGGATATACTCTTACATTTTATGATCACTTTAAAATTGACCCGATGACCTTGTAAGAAAGTAAAGATAAGAAATAAAATTGCAAATTTTAAAAACATGAATGTTTTAATCTTAAACTTTATTGGAATAAATCTTTTAAGATTAACTTTTATAGCAAAAAAAAATTATCTTAAGCCTAATTGTTTCATATTTGAAAAACCACAGACACGATAAAGAGTGAACACGTGTAAGGTGTACTAAAGAACACACTCAATATAAAAGAATAAATAATTGGTTGGGTGCCATTGTGTCAATTATACATCCTCGAAAAGCAAAATAGAATTTGGGCTCTGCTTATACATAGCAGAATGTGATGCTACGGCTTAGACAACTACCAAAAGAAAAGGTTCATATATGATGCAAGATTATACTTTTGTGATGACCCTTATTTATATAAAAAAATTAAGGACTTAGTGATAAAAAAATGTGTTCCTTTTGAAGAAACCAAGGAAACTATTAAGAAATTCGGAGGACATTTTGGAGTGGATAAAACTACTTATAAAATTTTACAATCTAGATTATATTGACCTACAATATTTAGGGATGTCAATACTTATGTAAAAATATGTGATAGATGTCATATAGTAGGCAATATTTCTAAAAGAAATGAAATGCCCCTAAATTTTACATTAGAAGTTGAAGTTTTTGATATATGAGGTTTATATTCCATGGGATCATTTGTATCATCTTCTAGAAAATTATACATTTTACTAGCTCTGGATTATGTTTCAAAATAAATTAAAGTTATTGCTTTATCTCATTGTAATACTTAAAATATTGTTAAATTTTTAGAGAAAAATATATTTACCAGATTTGAATTGTCAATAGTGATCATTACATGGAGGCATTTTAGAACCTTAGGATTGAAATATTAATGAGAAAATATAAAATTAATCATCAAAATGTCAGAACTTATCACCCTTAAACAAGTGGTTTAGCAGAAGTATCCAATCATGAATTCAAGACATATTGGGAAAAAACTGTAAATCCGAATAGGAAAGATTAATATGCTAGACATGATTCTATATTATGGGCCTACAAGACTGCTTAAAAAACTCCTATAAGAATGACACCATATAAGCTCATATTTGGAAAGACTTGTCACTTATTAGTAGAACTAGAACATAAGACTTATTGTGCAATAAAAGAATTTAATTATAACATGAAATAATCTAGTGAGAAACAATTATTGAAGTTAAATAAGCTTGAGGAAATTAGAAATGAATCTTATGAGAATGCTAGAAATTATAAGAAAAAGATGAAATATTGGCATGATCAGAATATTTAAAAAATAGGGTTTGAGCCTGGCCAAGTGGTTTTGTTATATAATACTCGATTGAAATTATTTTCCAGAAAACTTAAGTCCAGGTGGTCGGGGCCATTTATTGTGATAAAAGCCTATCCTTTTGGTGTTGGGGGTATTAAAGATCTGAAAATTGAACAAATAATTAAAGTGAACGAACATCGACTAAAAATTTACATTTCTTGAAACAAGCCTTTGCTTGAAGAGATCTTGATGTTGGGTCAACCCGAGTAAAACATTGGATACGTCAAGCTGACGACGTTAAACCAAGCGCTTTGTGGGAGGTAACCCGTAGTTATATGTGTGGATTGATTTATGATTTTCATTGTTATGGATTATATGGTGTAGTACTGAGACCTACTAGATGTGAAGAGGTGCACATACACTAATTAGATGATTGGAACGAGATTGGGACGTGAAAAATTTGAAGTGAAGCGAAACTGTGTTTACTTAAGCATTAGCGCCTAGGCGCCAAACTTTCTGCCTAAGCACCAAAACTTGGTAAGCCTGGTGCCTACGCAACAGAATTTGACACCTCGATGCCACAATTATAGTTCATGGGGAAAAACATCCACAGCAATTTTGACCCAAATTTTTTTGATTAAAAGCCCCTAAAACTCATCCCTTAAAGTCAAAACTTTGAATTTGAGCCTGAGAGAAGAAGAATTGGAGAGGAGTTGAGTGTTTGGTTGATATTTCTTGCCCAAATGGAAAGTAAAAATAATGGTGGTTAAAGTGAGAAGGTTGTGCCCAGGGACGCCCAACCATACTTTAATGGCTTCCTAGCACTAAGTTTGGAGTGAACCACCGATAAAATGATGAAGATTAAAGAGGGGCTGGAAATTCTGCAAAACAACCTAAGTGACATTTACCACTAGTACGAGCATTTGGAGTGGCAGATGAAACTTCAATAAAACCATATGGCTTGTTATCAAGATTATCATATTAGTATCTATCACGATAACAAATGGACCAGTGATAAAGTTGCTGAAGATTACTCATGTGCTCCTTTATATCACTTATACAATCACAACTTCCTATCAATCAAAAAGGTGGGGGGAAATTGCGCCAACAATTATTGATATTTGGAAGGGTTTCTGAGGATTTTATGTGTTAGATTGGTGTGTGATTGCAATTAGTGAATCAACTCTAGCAAGATTGTGTTTGGTACTACAAGATTAGTATTTGTATTGGTATTGGTTTTTTATGTTTTGTTGCTTTGATTTTTCTGTTGTATTAAAATTTGATTGTTAGTAATGAAAAAGTGTTAAGTTTGTGAAAATTATGGTGTGTTTGAATGTTGTAATGAATGAAGTTTTAAAATTATATTGGAGTAATTAGAAGTTGAAAGATTCTAGGAGGATAGTCAATTAATTGAATTTGGTTAAATTAATGTTAAATTTTGATCTTGAGGCCTTAGGTTTGTTGTAATACACTTAAAAACCAAAATTATGGCGCCAAAGCACCAGCCATTTGCATAGCAAGGCGCCCAGGTGCCAGAATCGGTGGGGCTAAAATCACGATTTAACCCGACCCAAAACCATTTTTCATCTTCTACCTTCTTCTTCTTCCTCCTCTTAGTTCTCGAAAGAGACATCTAGGGATCCCCATAGCTCAATATTCTTCAACTTTTAGTGGCCAAAAACATCGAATTTCATCTTCTCCAGGTTATAACTTCATTTTGGCATAATAATTTCTTGGTTTCACCATGGATTTCTTCCACATTGATTGGAGGCTAAAAATTGTAAAATTTTGGAATTTGTGATGAAAAATCAATAGATAAAAGCTTCATTTGCTTGGAAAATACTTTAAGGAGCCTTTAAAACTTATATATTTGATTCATTTGGAATTTTTCTAGATTTGAAGAATGGCCCCTAAAACTAAGAGAGGAAAGGGGAAGGAAACTTTTGATACCTCAAAATTTGTGAATTTCAAGTCTCAGGACATATATGATGACTTGTTATTGTTATGAAAATTCATTGCAGAGCGTAGCTTTTTAATTCTTGGTGGAGCGGTAGAACACCTGATTGTTGCTTGCCAGTGGGGGGTATTCTGCTACTTTACTGTTGTAGCAGTTATTTTTGTAGTGGAGAATTTTATGCAAATTTACTTGAAGCTCCTGAGGTGGAGGTATTTGTTAAAGGACAGGGAGTTGAGTTCACCTCTGAGAGGATAAATTTGTTATATGGTTTACCACCTTCTCTGGTATGCTTTTATTTAGAGTTTGAGCCTATTGAGACTGGGCTTGATAAGATTATTACGTATCTTACTGCTGGGCGTGGAGTCTGGAAGATCAGGAATGAGCATATGGTAAACATTTATTCTTCCTCATTTAATGCCCCATCAAAGGCATGACACTACTTTATTTATGTCATCAACCAATTGAGCGAGGTGACTTGTGAGAGAGCTACTTTGAACTACTGCACCACTTTTGGCTAAAAAAAATGGTTGATGAGTTCTTTGTTCTTATAAGATCAGTGGATATCTCAAGAATATGTCGGTGTTTGCATTCCACTATGCCATTTATGTTATGATGTATTTGAATGACTACAGCGATGTCATATTCATGTGCTTTTAAGTATGTTATGAGGTAGTGGTTCATATATTTCCCACCCCAATCAGTTTCTAAAGCTTTGATTGACAGTTGAAATTGTTTTTCCACCATGGTTTTGAACATTATGAATTTTGCAATATATTCCTTTTTTTTAGTAAAAACAACCAGCATTACTAAGTACAGTCATCTATGAAATAATACAATATGTATAACCAAGAGAAGAAATGATTGGGGAAGGTCCCCAAATATTAGAATGAACAAGTTTCAATGGTTTTATACTACAATTAGTTGTGGTGGATGCAGATGTTGATAATTTAATTTTATGACTCTTTGTTGCATTACAAGAGATACATGCAGATGTTGATAATTGTATATGAATTCCTGGTGTGTGAATTACAATATGATGAAGAATGAAGCTATGTGGATGACCAAGAAGATCATGCTATGTTGTGGTGGATGTCAAGAGAACAATTTGAGAGGATAAATTCCATGGTGTGAGGGACTACTGAGGATTGATTATTTATCTTGATGTCCTTAATGGTATAACCAAATTGATCAAACTAGAATGAGCAACAATTATTAATGGCTAGTTTATGTAAACAGAGAAGTTAAAAGATTGATTGGACACATTGATAAGAGGATTTAACTAAGCTTATAGTTTGGAGTAGAGATGAGTCCATGATCAACATGTGTCATGGGTAGAGTTTGGCCATTTCTAATTATTAGTTTTTGATCTCCATGGTAAGGTTGGCTCTGCTGGAGTTTTTGCTGATTTGATGAGAGGTGGGATGTTTTCACTATATCAAGTAACTTGTTGATGTCTTTCGCAGCAAAGCTAGCAACAAATGTCGACTTGGGTGTACTTTTGGCTTGATAATAAGGATCCATTTGATGCTAACATTTTAGTGATGCATGACTTGGTTTTGAGCAAATTTCATAGATAGTTAAGCCTTATGGTTTGGAGTTCTGATGTGTAGAATTTGAAGTGTTGGTTATCCTTTACTTTCCTCTAGCAAAGTTGAGCATCCACAACCCCAGCCTTGAAACGTATAGAGAGTAGTTTGTGAGTCTGTTTGAAGTTCTTTTTTATTCTCAACTGCTAGGTTCATCTCTTTTTTGCATAAGAGGGAATGAAAACTATCAAGATTCAAGACTTGAAGGTTAGTCCAAATGACTGTTTTGAAGGCTTGGTAGGTGGAGGGGGTTTTCATTCATGGTGTAGTGGATGATTTCTCCCATATCCAAGAATGTGCCGACTGTTGTTGTTACATCAACCTTGACCTTCATTTTGTTGATAGGCGTTATGTCATCATTTGTTAATTTGTGGAGAGGTAGTGAAGCTTGTTCTTCTGTTGGATAACCCATGATCTATTGATGGGCAGAAGCTGTTTTTTGAGGGTCAGCTAAATGTCCTTGCAGGTATCAAGATTGAGGACCTATGGCAACTGACAAGGGGAGATCATGGAAAGCATGTTACAACCATGTTCTAGTCCAGAAGAAACTGTGTATTATAATTTAGATTTGATTGTGTAGAGTTGTTTGCCTGTGTGAGATGAGGAGGGAGAAAAATTGCATACCTATTTAGATAACAATCAAATCCATTTGCTCATAAGACTTTTAGGGTTTAGGACCTTTGGGTGATGACTTTTATGTTGTTCATGAAAAACTTTAATAGAGGTAGGATGACAACCCGTCCCAATTTGTGTGGACTTGAATTGAAGTTTGAGCCACGCTTGGTGTGTGGAGTGCTTTGACATGTTCCTTTGTAGGATATTTCGGTAGGAAATAGGTCTCTAATACCATAAAGAACTACAAGACCTAGAGAACCACAAGACTGAGAAGACCACAAGACCCATAGAAAAATGGATAGAAGAGAAAGATTTAGGAAGAAAAACAAAAGACGTAAAATTTTTATTGTAAGAAGATAATGTGGCAAAGAAATCTGATTTCATTACTTCTTAGTACAAATATATTGATGTCCTACATTATACAGAAAAGGGCTATTTAGAGGGGTAGGAAGCATACGTTAGTTGAAGTGGTTTGCTGAGATGTCATATTGCTTTCTTGATTTACAACAAATGTTGCACTTATTACTTGGATCATTCTTTAATGTAGAGAAAATAAAAAATTGAGGTATTTCAAATTAAATATATAAAAAATTTGGATGCATATAATAATAATATGATGCATTTTTTCTCCCAACCAAATTATAAAGGTAAAACATTTAAGTAAGGGTGTCAATTTGGATTCATGGGTTTGTTTTGAATCTATCTTGAAATTAACTTGAATGAATTGGAAAGTCAAACCTAAACTCAACATGCCTTTAACTTGATTGACTCAAACCCGACTTATGGAACCCATTTAGTAAAAGACAATAGTTTTTTAGGTTAAATTAAAGTCAATTTTGAGTAAATGGGTAAATTTTAAGTTTGTGGGTTAACCCAAATATGATTTGAAATTTAATCGTATTATGATTCAAGGCCGAACTCGACCAAATAATTAATGGGGGCAAAATCTAAATATGAGTTTCGATTTAGGTGCAGATCATATTGATATGTCAGATCATTTTTTTGACATTTCAACATTTAAGCTCGAGAAGCTAATATCTGAATCTATAGGGGCAAGTTTTACAATTGAAATAAACAATCATACCATTTTAGAGTTGTTTGAGATGATTGCAGCTTTTTTAAAAAGTGGCTGTGGATGTGATTAAGAAATTAATTTATGAAAAAACAACACTGAGAATTATAAATATTCTTAGATATGACTCTTATAACATAAAAGGACAGATTCTGGAGCAGAGCGGAAGATTCTATCCAAATCAGGGGAGTTTCCGTATGTTGGATGGATGTGAGGTACTGGGGTAATTTAGTAATTATATATTGTACTCCAAAATTTTTCTAGGGTTATAAATAGGCATGTATGTAACCCTAGGTGTTATCTCAAATTCTGTATTATGTACTCTTTTCTGAATATTGAAAGAAAGACACCGCTCTACTCCCGAGGACGTAGGCATCTTTGTCGAACCTCATTAAATCTTTGTGTTCTTCTGGATTTGTGTCTTTCTTGTTTTTCTTCGCACTAATTTCTCAATAAGTGGTATCAGAACGGGGTTCTAGGTAGGGAAGAATAATTTTGGCGGTGTAGGGAAAAAGAAGATTTGGCAGCTAGGCCAGAGGAGTTTTGGTAAATTTTGGAGCTTTGACGATTCAACGAAGAACTTTGGTCATTTACGACAGATTGTTGGAGCCGACAATGAAGAGCTCGCGAGATTCGCTGGAGGACCAGTCAAATTACAGAAGGTTGTTGGATGCACGAAGGAATGTTCACGGTAAGCTGTTTGCGAAGGAAAGATCTGTTCACGAGAACCATTTCGCGGAGGTTGAGATCTGTTCACAGCAGGCTGTTCACCGAGGAAGGTTGATCACGAAAGGAAGGTGTGAAGGCTATCGGGTTCGGCGACGATTCCTCCTACACTCGAAAGGAAGTTGCGAAGGATTGGTGGCATAGAGGGGGAATTTCCTTTCTGGAGACGTTTTCTTCTCTGGGGAAGAAAGAAATTCGGAGCAGGAAGATTCTCTGAATCTGTAAATTTCCTTTGTTGGGAAGGATTTTCCGAATTTACTAGAGCTGCGTGAAGAAAGGTAGGAATTCTCTAGAGAAAGGAAAGGTTTAATTAAAGAAAATATTTAATTAAGAAAACTTAGTTAAGATTTTCTTTGTTGGAGGCTGTGGGAAAAGAGAAAGTTTTTGAAATTTAATTAATTAAAGGAATATTTTAATTAATGGGGACTTAATTAAGGAAGCTTATTTAAGGAAATATTTCAATCTTTTCTTTTCAAAAAAAATATATATGTTGTTTTTTTTGGAAAACTTAATTAAGGCAATTTAATTAAGGGAATTTTCAATTCTTCTTTTATTTTTGAAAAGATTCTAAGTAAGGATTTGTAGGGGAATTTGCAGAATAATTTGTTGCAGAAGTTATTTTCAAATGACATTTTCTGGTGCAAAATTCAAAGTGGTAAAGTTTGATGGAACTGATAACTTTAGATTGTGGTAAAAAAGAGTAAAAGATCTGTTGACTCAACAAGGAATCTTGAAAGCTTTATGAGCAGCAAAACCAGATGTAATGGAAGAATTGCAACAACGAGCGACAACAACTATATGCATATGTCTGGCTGATGAATGTATCACGTGATGAATCTAAAATCTCCAGGGGAGATATGGAAGAAATTGAAAACTCAGTTTATCGCTAAATCTCTGATGAATAAGTTGTATCTGAAGCAAAAGCTATATGGGCTGAAGATGCAAGAAGGTTTTGATCTGGCGCAACACGTGATTGGCTTCAATCAAATAATCACAGATTTATCACGGCTTGATGTGACTATTGAGGATGAAGACCAAGTAATGATTTTGTTGTGTTCACTGCCTTCTTTCTATGTACGCCTGGTGACTACTCTTACATATGGGAAAGAAACTATCAAAGTTGATAAGATCACTGCATTGTTGGCTCACAACCAGCGGAAGCAAAATGCAGGGGAAAACTCTCATGGTGACAGTTTATATGTTAAGGGTAAGCACAATCGTGGAAGGAATAGAGAGAAGAAGGGTTCTAGAAGGCAAATTTTCAGATCCAAGTCCAAAGGCAAAAAGACAATTCATTGCTACAATTACAAGGAACCATGTCACATGAAGAGAGATTGTCCAAAGCTTAAGAAGCAGACTGGGGAGAAAGGTGATGGATCATCGAAGTC
The DNA here is from genome assembly GCA_003013225.1 of Phalaenopsis aphrodite. Lineage (NCBI taxonomy): Eukaryota > Viridiplantae > Streptophyta > Magnoliopsida > Asparagales > Orchidaceae > Phalaenopsis > Phalaenopsis aphrodite. The sequence continues at coordinate 95,650 of NEWO01000248.1, read as the reverse complement.
TGTAAATGTAGTGCAGAGTGACAATTTAGATTGCAGTGATGACGATATGCTTTCAGTTTCATCAACTCAGTTCACGGATGCATGGATTCTTGATTCAGGGTGCTCTTATCACATAACACATAGCAGTGAGTGCTTTACTTCATACAGGTCAACTAATTCTGGCTCAGTTTATCTAGGTGATGGTAAATGCTCCAATATTTTTGGTATTGGAGAAGTCATAATTAAGATGTATGATAAAACATTTAGAACGTTATGTGATGTCATGCATATTCCAAATTTGAAGAAGAATTTGATTTCCTTGGGCACTCTACACAGAAATGGTTTTATTCCTAAAGCAGATGATGAAAGGAAAACCAATATTTTTGGTTTTATTCCTAAAGCAGATGATGACCCTGGGTGTTTGTCTAGAGCTAAGGTACTCACCTCACTCACAATCACTCACAAATACAAATCCAAAATTTCTTGACTTTGATCCCTTAATCCTTTGGGAGACTCATGTAGATGGTCCCCTAAACCCACTGGCCCTAGGCTAGGGTTTAGCTAAGACCAGTACATAGAGGACCCAAATGGGATTTACATTGGTCCATAGCTCATTTATGATGGTTAGCTCCCCAATTCTACAAAAAATACTCAACTTGGTCTTTTTCCACTAAACTCCCCCAAATTACCTAAGTACACTTGAAACCCTAAATTTGGCTGAAATTCCCAAATTTACCCAAAATACCCAAATTTGTTAAAAAATTATTTCAAACCTTTTGAAAACATCCAAATTACCCAAAAACACCAAAAAAATGTCAAATTACCAAAACCCACTTAGCCCAAATTTCAAAAATTCCAAAAAATCCCAAAAATTTCCAAAACCTTCCAAATATTCTCAATTTCATTTTTTTCAACTACCACATGACCCAATTTGACGAATTTGACCATTTTTACCAAAACCCTCAAATTGCCTTTTTAAGGCCCAATTTCCCTAAATTCACTTAAAATGTCCATAAATTTGGTCTCAATTTCCCTCAATTTCAATTCTAAACTTAAATTAACCTTCTATATGACCAATATAAACTAAATACAAGCTCAATTGGCCCATGCTTTTAGCCTAATTATGATTTAAGTCAAACCCCCAATTTTTGTCCTATGACTTGGTTCCACCAAATTGAACCCCATGGCCTACTCCATTGGTCTCAATTCGAATCCTAAACTATTCATAACACTCTTACAAATCAAACTTGTCCTTCAATTGACCTTGGTGAGGCCTCAATTTCATTTAACTTCAACCCAAATCCAAAAATCCCCAATTTTTTCTTAAATTGATCATGTCTCAAAATTCCACCAAAGTGATTGCCTTAGCCCCAAAATTTCCACTTCATTCCTTCATGAAACATCTTCAGAACATCTCTCTTGATCATTTAGACCATTTAATTGAGCTGAATTCCAAGCCTAGCTCAACCTAAGCCCAAGTCTAGTCCAACATGCCCAAATTGACCAAAATCTCAAAATCCTTCAAATTGAGCTTCTAATTGAACTCAAAATTACTTCAATCCTTCACAAAAAATATTCATTACAATCATCTACACAATGTTGATCAATTAATTGGGCTCAAATTTTTGGCTAGCTTAACCCAAACCCACTTTAATCCAAATTGACCCACATGGACCCATGCACTAAAATTGGCCTAGCCACCAACTTTATGACTCTACAGCCACCAAACTCCTCCTAGGGACTAGGCTAAACCATGAAAAACCCACCAAAGCATGCTATGGACCAATGGATCCCTAAATTAAGTCATTTTAATCCATTTTTGGATCCAACTTGCAAAATCTCCCTCATCATCACTAACCCTTGTGGGTAAATCATTATTTAGCCTCCCCCTGGCTCATCTGACTTCCTGGCCACCTCCCCTGGCCTTGCCGACCGGCCTAGTGACCGAAAAACACCAAAATTGTGAGCCACCCCTAAAAATTTAAACCCAATTCAAACTTAGAGGCCACCTCATCCCATTTGAAATTTGGAGCCTCTCTGCTCTCCACCTAAGTTTCATTTTGCACCCCTCAATTGGTCATAACAGCCACCCTAAGACAATTTTATTTAAACCTCACCTCCATGGCTAATGAAGGGGAGCTGAAATTTTCTTAAAGAAACTCTCCTTAACTGCCCTTAGAGACTCCCTAATACCTCCTTAGTTCAAACCAACCATTTTCCCCCACTGAGCTTTGCTGTGGAGCTCAATTTTGAGCTTGAATTTTTGTCAAAAACCAGAACAGATCTCTCTACACCTCCATAGTGAATCAAACTTCAATTAAATGTGCACACACCTTCCCCACAGTGAAAGAAGTTGATTCCCCACAAAAGCCCCCTCTCAAACAGCCTCTAGTATAGACTTCAATCAACACCTGAAATCGAGCTTAGTCAAATTCATACCTAAAACATTCATCAGAGCACGAGGCTTCAGGTTCGTTGGGACCAATCAAAGCTACCACAACCATATGATTGAGGCATCCCCTCTCAGACAAAGGTATTGAACTCCAACCCTAATCTGAACTTATTTTCACTCTCAATACGTATTTACTATATTTCATACCATATAATCCGTATAGATATGTTCGTCTTGAGTAGATGAAGCTCTAGGAACAAACCCCATGAGGTTTGGTTGAGTCTAGAGGGAGATCTTAAGGTTTGAGTGTGGACGGTTCTCGGGTTAGCCTATTTGGGGGCGATGACAGGGAGCTGTCCAATCGCGCGTTAATTTTATCAACGGACGAGATTTAGCCAGATGAACTCTTGATACGTGAATCGCGGGCCGCATGGCATGCCAGGGTGGAAAGCGTAGCGAATGTGAGCGCGTCATGTCGCCGTTTAGACCTGCCTAGGATGAGGTGGTGTCACGCATTTTAATAGAAAAATAGAGATTTAAATAATTCAGAAAATTCTCCCTAACTTTAAAAACTCATATATTGGTGTAAAAAATTACAAAAATAAAATAAAAATATCATAGTGCTCAGTGAACAGAGGAGAACAATGTGAAAATAATTTGAAGTTTATTTGATGCATATTTTATTTTTAATTAATAAAACACTATTTTGAGTCTTTTGATTCTGCATGCATGTAGACATTTCATCATGACTTGAAATTTTGGCATGTTGTTGCCTCTGTTTTAGGGAATATTTTTTTTATTTTTCCAATGTCAAAGGATATCTCTAGACATAGATCTATATCTTTCAAGTTTATGTATATTATTTACATAAATTAATCATAATAGTTAACATGTTGCTTAGAAAATTCTAAGATAATTTTGAAAAGTTTATTATAGCTAGAGAAACCTTTGGAAAATGTTTTATGATCTAATTCATTAAGAATGCACCTAATTTTTACAAACCCTAAAATGCAAAGAAAATTAATTTTTGGGAAACACAAACATATAAATGACTTGGTTTTTAATCTCTAATGTAATTTGAAGTTCAGAGAACTCCCCATAAAAATTTCAAAATATTTGGAGCTCATTTGATAACTCAAAATGATTTTCTAAGTTAAATGTCATTTTTAATACTAAAATAATTTTTAACAATTAAAATATAACTCAAAATATTATAACAATTAGTTTTGTGAGTTCTCTATGATCAGAGGAATTTTCTAAAAAA
>NEWO01000248.1:69584-83836 GCA_003013225.1 Phalaenopsis aphrodite | reverse complement strand
AAAACCCTAGCCTGACAATAGCCGTGCAGAAGTGGCGGAGGCAGCGAAATAAATATACTGCTCGCCACCGATCTCTTCCCACAAGGTTATCGTAGTTTCATCTTTTGCCAACTTCTGTTTTAATAGGCTTTTAGATCGATATATCTTTTTTTAAAGATGGCTTACACTGCGATGAAACCCACAAAACCGGGGCTCGAGGAGCCAAGGGAACAGGAGCATCGCATCAGGATCACTTTGTCTTCTAAGAACGTGAAGAATCTTGAGAAGGGTATTTCCTGCCATCTCTTGTTCAGAATGAGAACTTCGTTTTTTTGTGCACGAATTAAATTTCATTAGTTTTTTTTTTATTTGATTTGCGGTTCGGAATAGTATGTGCGGATCTGGTGAGGGGAGCGAAGGATAAAAAGCTAAAAGTTAAGGGACCCGTCAGGATGCCGACCAAGGTCCTCAATATCACTACCAGGAAGTCTCCCTGTGGTGAAGGTGAATTTTCTTCCTTATATCTATATCGTTTTTCATTCTTTTGGATCTGTTTCTGGTATCTACACTTTACTGTTTCTATTCGCGAATTTGAAGTTTGTGCCTTTCCTTTTGATTACGTTTTATATTTGCATAAATCACAGGTTGGGTGCTCACAATCAACATTTTTTTTAGTTTTATGTAAACGTCATTTATTAGAGTGCCATGGTTTTTTGCATCGAACATTTCTTTTTTCCTTTGTTCCCCAGTCAAATTTTCGACTGTTTGACATTGGCCTATTTGTTGGAGCTTTTGAACACTGCTTGTTTGTTTAGTACAAAAAAAAAAAAACAATAATGCGATACGTTGTGCTGTTTGTTTTAAAACATTGGTGTAAATTTTGAAGGCCACTTGATAGCAGTTTTAACGCAGGATTCAAGAGGGGTCTGACTTTAAATTCTGCCAAACGGCCAAAATGGCAAGTTTAAATTCTCCTGAATCTTAAATTTCATATCTCTATCTTTTGTTTTGGCGCTCGAAGTTAGTGAAGCATGGCATTGGATAGATTTAATCTAAATTTGCTAGTACCATGATTAGTCTTTTTCCTTCATTCTTTGCTGCTCCGGTCGTTGCTTCTCCATTTGTCTCCCGTCGATACTTTTTCACCGAGCTTCCTTTTTGACTCCTCATATAAATAAAATATACTTATTATTGTATAGTAAATAACAAAATAATATGTAATTAGTCTAAATAAATTCTTGTTAATGATAATTAATTTAATAAATTACTATATGTAATGATTGATATGGTTGAAGTCTCTAAAAAATTAACTTGATATGAATTAATAGTTCTAAATACTGAAAGTTGGCAAATAATTTAATAGGATTTAGCCGGATTTGATATATGTTACACCAAATAGTTTCTCGGATTTAACCAACCCAAAGTTTACTTAATTCAAATTTATAAGAGTTACTAATTCCTACTTGAATTAAATTTTAGAAATTGTCGAACAACTAGTGGTATTGAATATTAAGTTAATAGATGTACCATACCTTTTCGGGGTGCATAAAGTTTTTTTGTCTGTTTTATAGTTTAAGCCTACTTAGGGTCCATTTGGGATATCTTATTTGCGGCTTGTGCGTTTTCAAAATGCCAACGTGAGTGTTTGTTTCGTGCGTTTAATGTGCGTTTCAGAAAAATTGATTATTAAATTGTATTAGACGCGGAACGCTGGTCGTAGCCCGCGTCCTGCGTATCCCTTTACCTTTCGCTATACTACCCTGATTCTCACCCTGTCATCTTCTGCTACGATTCTTCTGTCATCTTCTGTTGTGCTCCACCACGACTTTCCCCAGAGGTCTCTCTATATTCTCGTTTTCTCGATACTTTCATTCGATCGTAGATGGAATACCGTCACCGGTCTGGCCATGAGGAACGGAATTCGACGAGAAGGTTCTCCACAACCGTCTCCATCAACAACCGTTTTTACCTTATGGCCAGCCGTCGACCTCTGCGGGGGCCATTGGCTCTTCCGGCGGCGGAGGAGAGGCCTGAAGAAGCCCTAGTTGGTTTTGGCGTATGATCTCCAACACTTCTTGATTCTGTGGGAAACATCTCGTCTCATTCGGAGTGTGATTCAAATTATTCCGCTGACGAGGAGAACGATCCCCGTTTCAGTAATAATTATTATGCTTGAAGGCGTGGAAAGAGGAATTACAGGACATAATCAAGGTACGAGCTAAAGCAGCTGGTTTCACCTTTTGGAAAAGTTTATCCTTTTCTTTTATGTTTGACTTTAATGCAATTATTTGGGATCAATTTTATAAATTCTTTCTTTTCATTATTTCTTGTCGGATATTATGTAAGATAAATTTATTTTGTGGAAGATTTACGTATCTACTTTTTCATTTCCTATGTATTTATATATCTAATATCTAAATTTTAATTTTAACTTACGTGCCACCTTATGTGAGTTATATTTTTTATGTAATATAAAAGATTTTAATGGTATAAATGTAAAAATAGAGTTTAGTTGTTTGATACGTTAATACATAGGAATTAGGTGGTATGTTTAAAAATATATATATTTTATTGTTAGCTATGTATGTTTCGACCATCTTAATTTATTAAACTAATGTCTTTATGCGCTTAGGCTTTAGCATGCAAGTCGGTGGCTTGATTTTTAGGTTAAATGTTGTTATAGAGGTTTGATTGATTGGGCAATTCATATATTGTTGCGAGAGCACTCATGTTATGCTATTTGTTTGGGGGCATTTAGCGGTCTATGGAATTGTTTATGCAAATTCAAGAGTTTTGAAACATTGATTTTATTATTTTTAAAATGTATTTGACTAGGTTATTGTTTTTTTTTTGCCTTGTTTATAGTATACATTAATCATTTGAGGGGATTTCATTGCCTTGTTTTTGCCTTGTTGTGAAGGGATTTCATTGGTTCAGAAATTTCTAATGTGTATCCATTTCAGTTTTGTTGCAAACAACATAACAGTTGTGTGCGAGATTGGTAAATTATCCATAAAAAGCTTCGAATCAGTTGTTTTTCAAATGCACAAACCAAACAGCTGAACAACTTATCCAGAATAAAGGCAAAATGATTATTTATCCAGAATTAGCTGTTTTCCAAACGCTCAAACCAAACACTCAGTCAACTTATCAGGATAAATTGCTTATCTGGATAAGTTGCAGCGGCCCCAAACAGACCCTAAATTGGATACTGAAGATTTTTTATCCATATGGCGTGGCATAAGCCTCAAAATTAACAAATTGTGCAAAGCCAAAGGTTTTGTATTAAGTTCAAAGTTTATATTAAGAAGTTATGTATTAACATTCTAATACATTAATTGGTTAAATATAATATTTTAACATCTTATTATGGTAAAAATAATAAACGATTCAAAATAAGAAGTAGCATGTTAATTTCCAAACAACAAATCATAAATAAGATATGCTATGTAAACGCCAAAATAAAACATAATAACATAACAATTCAAAATAAGTTTGATTTAATTAGTCTCTCTCAAACTTTTACTTCATTTTATCAAAGCAAGAACACAAAAAGTCACTAAGGTTAGAATTTTTAAATTTAAAAGTCCTAGTCACTTTTATTTAACAATTTACTTCCTCTCTTCCCTCATCCTTATTTGTATCCTTATTCTCTCGTTCATTGTCATCTTAAATCTAAATCCTTTGATTTAATCAATATTAATTAATAAGATTATTTAATAAAATTTAAAATAATAAATGTGTTGATAGCAACAACATCAATTAAATTATCCTTTGTGTATTATATGGGTAATTGAAGAATGTCTGTTAGAGTTATTTTAAATACATTTTTTAAGGTAAATCCTAGTCCTAATTGCATACACTTCACCAAAATCAAGGCGATTTGCATCTTGACCGGTCTTACATTGTGTGAGAATTAAGCTTATTGTAATGCCCAACGAGGCGTAAGACTCATTGCAATTTTTTCAAAAAACTGTTGAGGTGTGCCTCATTTCGTGCAATTTTAAATTATTATATTAATATTTTTTTTGTAGAGTGGTTCTTTACTTGGGCACCCAGTTGAGTTATTCCTAATACACGGAAGGTGGTTTAAGATTAGGGCAGATTAGCCAAAGGGGATTTCTTATTCCAGGCTTTGAACCAGAAAAAAAATTTGTATTGCTGAAACTGACAGGTCTACCATATATGAATGGTATAACTGTGCATATATGATTGTTTTTGATAACTACAACAGTATTGTGCATAAATGAATGTACTGATAACTTTGACATCTTGTTTATTTTCAATGAAATGATCATTTGTTCTACTCCCATGATATGACCGACAACTTTTGTGACAAGAATTGCTATGGACGATGGTTGTCTTGATCTTGTTTGTATGTTTTTATTGATTCGTTTTGTGGTTAATATGTTTGCTTTCTTTAGCTGTTATTCAATGCATGGTGGTATGATTTGACTGAGCTGATGATGTGGATATATCATAATTACTGATATTTCTATGAAGTCTCATATTCACATTTTTTAAAACTGATGCTCGGTCTTATGAGTAAATTCAGAAACGTATTGCTCAATCAGATGATTAATACTTTAAAACTATTACTGAGTTAGACACACTAATCAAGCTGAAAAAGCTGTCTTACTTAACTCGACACTCAAGACTGCGCCATTTTTAAATTTATACAGGATAAAGTTGTGATGTTGTTGGACTGATGTATTGTAGAAATCTTAGTGTATATGATCAGAGTCTTTCATCATGTTGTTTTTCTGGGTAATAATATATTGTTTGTTTCAACCCCTATAATGTACCTGGTAACGAAGAAAGCTTAGAAATACCTATTTATTTCCTCCATCGTTTCTGGTTTTTTTGTTTGCATGAATGATTTTAGGTTAAGCTTTTTTTGGCTTTGTTAGATTTTGACTGAGCAGATGATGATTAGATATATAACTATTTCTGAGATATATCTATGAAGTCTCAAATCCGAGCTTTTTAAAACTGATGCTCAGTCATATGATTACATTCAATAATTTATTACTAAATTAGACAAAATCCAGCCAAACACAATTGTTTTATTTATAAATTAATCCTGCAAGAAGTCCCTCATCCCTCATCACTCATCACTCATCACTCACACTCAAATAGGCACTTGACCTAGCAGTAATCCAAGTTAAACTTTAAGTTATGGAGTATTTTGAAGAAAGTTTTGATATGGTATAACTAAGATGATACTACACAAATCTGGTCATTGGGCATTATCAAATTTTCTCCCGGTGAAATATCCTGGTAGGATTGATGTTGTATTGTAGAAATCTGAATGTCTATGATTAGAGTCTTTCATCATGGCGTTTTTCTGGGAGTTTTAACCTGTAATGTACCTGATAACAAAGAAAGCTTAGAAATACTTATTTATTTCCTCTATTGTTTCTGGTTTTTTTGTTTGCATGAATGATTTTAGGTTAAACTTTTTTTGTTTAATGGCTTTGTTTGTTTTTTACTGAGCAGATGATGATGTAGATATAGAATAATTTCTGAGATATGTCTATGAAGTCTCAAATCCGAGCTTTTTAAAACTGATGCTCAGTCATATGATTACATTCAATAGTTTATTGCTAAATTGGACAAAATCCATCAAACACACAATTGTTTTATTGATAGATTAATCCTGGAAGAAGTCCCTCATCACTCGTCACTCATCACTCGTCACTCAAGAAGACACTTGACCTAGCACTAATCCAAGTTAAACTTCAAGTTATGGAGTATTTTGAAGAAAGTTTTGATATGGTATAACTAAGATAATACCGCACAAATTTGGTCATTGGGCATTATCAAAATTTCCCCCGGTGCAATATACTGGTTTTTTTTTTTTTTTTTTTGCAACATATCCAAAGATTTATGTAAAAAGAAAACAACTCAAGCTGTCTTGCTACTGTTTGTGGTTTTTGTGTTTTAATGTGCTGACTTTTGGTTATTTGTGTGCTTGTATTGTTCAATAAATGATACGATTTGACTGGACTTGAAGTCCCAAATTCATGCTTTTAAAACTGGCTTTCAATTTTGAACTGAACTTTTCAGAAAAAAAATAAATCAGAGTCGTGAAAGTGCTGTATCTTGTACTTAATTGAATATGAACCTGAGGTGATTTCTATTAAGAAAATATTTATTACTATTTAAAATGGACTTTAAACTATGTAAAAATTAAACCATAGCCATCCACAAACCTATGCTATTTCCATCAACCTTTTTATTTTATATCAAATAAATTAGAAACAATTTTACTTTGTTCATTTTATTTGAACAACGTTGTCCATTGCCTTGTTTACTTGTCACAAATATGTATTGGAAGTTTTATTTCACTTGTTGCACCAATGTCCTTTTTCTTCCTTTCTATTAATCTCCAAAACGTTTTCTCTTTCTCCCATCATATACTTCTCCTTTCTCCCTCAAAATATTTGCATCTTTTGTTGATTCATTATTCCAATTTATCTGTACTTGTAAAACTAGATCCCTTTTAAGATCATTATAATGAAATTTTCCAGTTAGGGGTTGAAACTTTTATTTCGATTAATATTTTATCATTCCTTCTTCCCATTACAATGGCGAAATTCCCACCATAAATTTATTTGTCCCTTACTTTCGATTTTGTTTTTAACATTGCTTAAGGGTGTTCTTTTTGTTTTTTTTAATTAGTTTTTTTAGCTATTTCTTAGTTTAAATTTCTTTGGGCTCCAATAAGATTTTGTTTTAATCTTTGGCTTAGTGGCCAAAATTTGTGGTTTTGTTGAGCACGATATTCTGTTTAAATTGCAGCCAAATGAGTGTTCAAGGATAGCTTGTTTTGTTGGCATTCACAGTTATCCTTGAAGAAAAATCTTCAGCTAATAGTGTCTCCTAGATATCCTTGCCTAATTTGAATAAAACAATGTCAGTTTGTGATCATTATTTACCTATACATCTAATGATTCAAGGGTAAAATTTAAACTTCTCCAGGCATGTTCCATGCATATTGTCTCTGGCATCTATGCTAAATTAATACCTTTATTTTTTTCTAATCATCATCATTTTCAGATTTCTTTTCAAATACCTTACAAACTATTATTGTTTTTTATTAGAAGTTAGTTTTTTAACTGTAGTTGGTTTAACTGTTCAGGTTCTCGAAATTAGATAAAAGCAGTTTTCCCTGACTCCAATTATTTCTAGTTACATGCAATTGTGGCCAATTGCACTGTTATTTCTATACTCACTTTATTTTTCTTATTTTGGTAATTCTATCGTTAACCTTCATCTCCTCTTATGAAATATTTTTAAGCTATGCATGTTAATGTCACTATAAGCCTCGGTATGCCAACCCTTAGGTCATACGATCTTCTTCTCGTGTATATTTATTTGTTAGGAATGTTTCTGTGTAAAATGCTGCCACATTTAACCCAGCAACATGCCTAACAATAAACAAGAGAAGAAGTTGAAGTTTGTGTTAAATGCTCTGCCATATTGCTCTCACCATTTGGGAAAGTTCTCTTTTATTATGTATTATTGCTCATATACCCTTGTTAAACCAGACTGCTTTAGTTTTAATCTATTGTCTATATGTTATTCATATTATTCTTTTGATGAACCTGCGAGGATGCTTTAGGTACCAACACATGGGATCGGTTTGAACTTCGCGTGCACAAGAGGCTGATTGACCTCGTCAGCTCTTCTGACGTGGTGAAGCAGATTACCTCTATCACCATTGAACCTGGTGTTGAGGTTGAGGTCACCATTGCTGATCCTTGATTCTTTTTACTTGGATTTATATTCATCAAGGATGACCTTTTTTTAACTTATGTTTGCCTTAATGATCTGTATTTGTAGTTGGAGATTGCAATTTTGGATAATTTACTAGATTGTTGTTTCTTATTTTGTTGAAATTAAACAGCAACTTGCATTATTGTGATTCCAAGTATAAGAAATGGCCTTCTCTTGGAATGCCTTATTACACTAGTAGTTCATTTTGGTTCTATTACTGAAATAAGATTGGTAATCTTTCTTTTTTCCATTCAAGTTATTCCTTCATTAGTGATGAGCCCTTGAAATCTTTGTAATAAAATGAGTTGGTGAGCTCGTAACAAAACATATAAGCCGCTTAAATATGGAGTACTCTCGGCCTCTGCACTTCATATTGAAGTCATACCGTAAATCAACACCAGGAACAGATCAGTTTATAAAAGTCTTGTGTTAAAAAATGTTTACAAATTTAATTCCCTTGCTGATATCATTGTATTGGGAATGTGGGTGACTGAATTGTGCTGTTAACGCACATCAAAAAGTAGATTTCAACTCAATATCCATAGCATTAAAGATATTGAGATCAGCTCAATATCTCAAAAAATGAACAAAAAAATAGCTAATTTTATTCTGGCCCTTTCCGACCTGTGTGGAAATCGTAGCAGTCTTTATGATAAATTTTTTAGTTCATCTTAGTTTTTTTAATTTAATTTCATTTCAATTGGATCAGATCCTATAATTCAATGTAACAAATACATCCTCACAACCTAATTTAATGGAACATTTGTTAAGTTCATCTTTACTCATTTATCTTGTATTCTTTCTGCGTAGCCTCCTCCCCTCCACCCTTCTCCATTGAATTCCTTCTCTGTTTATCTTTTAAATCCCCTCTCTTTGTGCTTTCCCATTTCCTATTGTGTTTCTTGTTACATTCCCTATTGTATTTTGCGTATTTTGCCTACCTTTCTTTCACGTTTCCTATGTTCTCATGAATTAATTGGGGCTTTGAAGAAGTCCCATTGAAGAAGAAAGATCAACCAAAGCAATTAATCCATGTTCCACGATTTACTACTGCAATTTTAGATTATATAATAGACTTTTTTACAACCTTTTGAATTATTTGAGGTTATTTTTTTGGTGATTGATTTAAGGCAATTGAGATTTGTTCCTTAGGTTTTTCACGACAATTTTATGGATTAATCTTCATTTGCTATATATAAAGTTTGACTAGAAATTCTGGTATGTGAAATCATGATTTCTAAGAAGAGGGGCATTATAGCTTCTTCGCTTTCACCAATCTAATATTTACTCATGGATTTGCAGATAATTCTTAAGCTTTATGGATCCATAAATGAGTTAAAACATGAGTTTGAATTAATTGAAGGGTAATAAAATTATGCCAAGTTAATAAAATCAAGTTGATGCTGCTCTCGTCAGTAGGGGTGTAAACGAGCTGAATATGAGCGAGCCTAGGCTCAATTTGTGTTTGGCTCGTTAAAAATTACCACTCTTCGTGCTTGACTCCTTTATATTTCGAACATAAAAAATTTGTTCGTGTTCGGGTCGTTTGCTTAGCGAGCCGAACACGAGCTGTTCGCGAACAAAAAATCATTTTGACAACTCTAGTCATGCATGTAGCCTTTAGGAGTGTAAACGAGCCGAGCTTGAGAGAGTCCAAACTCGGTTTGTTAAAAATTATCATTGTTCATGTTTGACTAGTTTATATATGGAGCTTAAAAAATTTGTGTTTGGCTCGCTTGCTTATCGAGCCAAACAAGAGCTTTTCACGAATAATAAATTATTTTGATGATCCTAATCACATAGCCGTAAAATTTTAAGGGTAAGTGAGATTTAAATCTTGTTAATTATATTAAAATATTCATTTAAACGAAATTTAACATATTTTTATTCTATTTTTAATTAGTAGTTTTAATTGATAATAAATTTTTGTAGCACTGTAGTCAATTAAATTATTTAAAAATAAAACTCATTATATATATATATATATATATATATATATATATATATATATATATATCAAGCCAAAATGAGCTGAAAAAGAATGAACAAAATTTTGTTCTTATTCGGCTTGTTTATAAATCGAGTGCAAAAGATTGTTCGTTTTCGACTCGTTTGCTTAACGAACGAATTGAAACGAGCTGTTCGCGAACGAGCCGTTTTGCAGCTCTTCTCGTCAGTAACATGATTTTTTGTTATCATTCACAGTTTATGTTGATCTTTGCTCAATTTGAAGTTTTTGTTATGATATTTATGCTTGTTGTGAACTATCTTTTTTTTTTTAAATGGATTGGTTAATATGTAAATATTTTGCATGTTGTTTGACAACCCATCACAAATAATGCTAACATTTAAATTTATCTAATAATACTTGATTTTCAAAGTTCAAACACCGCATAATTTTTTGGAGTTCTTGATTGCACATATTTTCTTACATGGTTGTAAGGTTTGTGAAAAAATAGCATGGATTTATTTTTCTTTTTAATGTCATGTTACGCAATGAGCAAAATAAGACATAAATATTAGGACTCGTCATCGTAAAATTAGATGGTGGAACCTGAAAGATATAAATAAAATTATTTGTATGAGTAAAATTCAAGATTTTAAAATTTGGAATATTCATGAAAAGACAAATGTTATGTGGGATAAATTAACAAACACTATTAAACAAGTAGCAAAAGATATGCTTGGATAATAAATTTTTTTTTTTAAATAAAAATAGTTGGTGGTGAAATAATAATGTGCAAGAAAAGATAAAATATAAGAAGTTATGTTATAAAAATTGGTTTGAATGTAAAAACTTAGAGAGCTGAGAAAAATATTAAACGGCTTGTAGGGATTCTACAAGAACAATCTGTGACGCTAAAAATTTTGCTTTTAATGATCTTTATAATAGATTAGATACTAAAGAGAGTGAAAAATATATGTATAAACTAGCCAAACAAGGAGAGAAGAAAAGTAAAGATTTAACTCAAGTAAAGTGTATCAAAGATGAAAATCAAAAAATACTTTTCTTAGAAAAAATATTCAACATAGATGGGTGAGTTATTTTGATAAACTTTTTAATGAAGTTTCGGAAAATACGATTACCTTAGCAATCTTAATATCGTGAATAATAATAAAACGTTTCATTTTTACCGTCGCATTAGTGAAGAAGAAGTTGAGGAGGTTTTAAAGAAAACCAAGGGTGAAAAGTCTGTAGGACCTGATGATATCCCAATTGAAGTGTGTAAATATTTAGGAGATTTGAGAGTTTCTTGACTCACTAAACTCTTTAATATTATTTTAAAAACTAAAAAGATGCATGAGGAGTGGAGGAAAAGTATTTTGGTCCCCATTTTTAAGAATAAAGGGGATGCACAAGAGTGTGCAAATTATAGAGGAATTAATTTGATGTGTCGTACTTTGAAATTATGGGAGAGGGTAATTGAACATAGGTTCAGACGCATTATAAAGATTTCTCATAATCAATTTGGATTTATGTCGGGCAGGTCTACTATGGAAGCTATACATTTATTGAGAGGTTTGATGGAGAAGTTCAGAGATAATAAGGAGAATTTACATTTGATTTTTATTGATTTAGAAAAAGCTAACGATAAGGTTCCAAGAGATATCATTTGGAGAGTTCTTGAGAAGAAAGGTGTTGATATGACTTATATTCAAGTTATTAAAGATATGTATAATAGAGTTGTTACTTGTGTTCAAACTGAAGGAGGATTGACCAAATATTTTTCTATTTCTGTTAGATTACATCATAGATTGACTTTAAGCCCATATCTTTTTGCTTTATTTATGGATGGTCTTACTGGACATCTACAAGAGGATGTACCTTGGTGTATGCCTTTTGCTGATGATATCCTTCTCGTAGATAAAATGATAGAAAAAGCCCAGGAAAAACTTGAATTATGGAGGTCTACATTGGAGTCTAAAGGTCTTCATTTAAGTAGAACTAAAACTGAATACACGGAACATAATTTTAGTAGTAGTAGCTCTAGTAACAAAAGTGTGACTTTGGGTGATCAAATTATTAAAAGGTGTGGATGATTTTGATATCTTGGGTCTATTGTTCAAAGCGATGATGATATAGATGAGGATGTTAATAGTAGAATTCAAGCTGGTTCGTTGAAGTGGAGGAATGCTTCGGGCCTATAAAAGTACCGCTTAGACTGAAAGGAAAATTTTATAGGACGGTGGTGAGACTTGCAATGCTTTATGACGCTGAATGTTGGCCTTTAAAAGAGAAGCATAAAAATAAGTTAAGTGTTGCCGAGATGAGAATGATTAGGTGGATGAGTGGCTTTACACTTAGAGACAAAATGCGAAATGAATATATCCGTGATAGGGTTGGTGTAGCTCCAGTGACAGACAAAATTAGAGAAAGTCGTCTTAGATGGTTTGGTCACATTAAACGTCGACCATCTAATGATTCAGTTAGGAGGGTAGATGCTTTAGATTCGACTCATGTTAACAAAGGCAGAGGTAGACCTAGGAAGACTTGGGCTTATTGTATAAAAAATGATCTTAATTTACTAGAACTAAATGAAAATATGACAATAAATAATACGCAATGGAGAGAAAAAGGATTCATGTAGCCGACCCCACGTAGTGGGATTAAGGCTTTGTTGTTGTTGTTGTTGTTGTGGTGGTAATCTTTTTAATTTTAAAAAGCTATAGAGCATCAACTTCAAACAAGTTGTCATTGTGGTCTTGCAACCTATACTTAAGCAACATTTTGTTAAATAAATATCATTTTAACTGTCACAAAATTTTGTAATTTTCTTAAGATTGATTTAATTCCATTAGAAAACTTATCAACCAAATCATATATATAAATTTTGGCTCTAGTAATTTCATGTATTCAGTTATTATAATTGTTAGTATTAATATCTTCTAAAATTGAAGCACCCAACTAATATTTTGGTTGTTAAAAATATTTTGAAAAAAAAAAAAAACATTAGCTGATTTAAAAATATTGATTCTATAAAGACATCTTTTTTTTTCTTAAGAAAGACAAATTCACTTAAAAATCTCATTAAAAATTGTACAAACAGAGAAAATAGAGTAATGAATTCTTTATTATAGGCCAAAGACGGTTTATAAATCAAATATAAAAAATATTTAAAAAATTTGATGGAATGGAGTAAGATCGGTTTCAACATATTATAATTCTCAAATCAAAATCATAAAAATTGGACGAACAAAATAGCCATAAAATTACTTTAAAAACATAATATAAAATCAGTAAAATTAATATACACATAAAAGTCTTACCACAAATTCACTATAGATAGATCCAAATATCATAGAATCATTATCACACAATACTATGTCAATAGATGAATTTAAGTCAGATATGCATACGTCACTTCGTTACTTCAGAGAAAATTTTCTTTTCGTATATCATATCCGTTGTCCCGACACAGCTTACGTCCGGACTCCAGACATAATATTTTCTCCAATTCAGAACATTAAAACACATTAATAACGGCATCCGCCTTCATTAAAACTCCAATTCAAATGCCATCTTTTGATGCCCACATCACATCATTTTCTGAACTCTACCAAACTTCCCGTTTCTTTTTGCTGTTTGATAATTTGGTCATATTGTCTATATTTTTTATTCACTTATATAACAACTTCAACTTTTTATTGGACAATTCCTTCCAGTTAATTTGAATGCCGCATGCTTTTCTCCTCAATTGTAATGCGATCAGGCTACAGCTGTAAAAAAAAAAAGGCTAATTTTCTTCATAGCCTAGTTAATACCTACTCATTATTCTTGTGACTTTTCTAAGGTGCTTTCTGCATGCAAACCTGGACGCCATAATTAACTATTTGCAGTTGAATTTGTCCCTCTCCAATCTGAAAATAATTGTCAGGATAATATATTTAAAACCCATGGCATGCTCCGGCATCTCCTATCTTCACTGCTCATCCACATATTAAATAGTTTATCTCCATCATCATTCCCACTCACCTTCCTTCTAGTCTAATCTTATCTCTTAAGTCACACCATACGGCTGCATAACCATCTTTACAAAATGCTGCGCAGATTATACCAGTAAATTATCCCTTAATATATGGCCGCATCAAAATAATAGAATGAACATAATGAAATAATACCCACTTTCTATAATATGAAAAAGAAAAAGATTTTTGAGGAATTGATAGGGAGCAGGAGGTCTTGATTTCAGAGATTCAGTATGGTCCTTTCTCAAGATATGGCTTGTCTCAATGTCAAACAACATTATTAGCCTTATCTTTACTTTTCTAAGGGTTGATTCCGCGAATCATTTCTCCATTTTTATTTCAGCTTGAGGGCTAATTTGGCGTGAAACTTAATTTACATTTTAATAAAGTTCAGAAAATATTATTTTTTTTATCTCCCCTTATTATTATTATATTTCAAAACCAGTTGATTTCCATGTACTCAAATTATATATATATATATATATATATATATATATATATATATATATATATATATATATATA
>NEWO01000248.1:54398-69279 GCA_003013225.1 Phalaenopsis aphrodite | reverse complement strand
TTGGTAGAGCAGCCTCTCTGAAGGGTGTAAGTCTCACGGATTCGAATTCTCCCGTGTGTGGGATGTGGTACTCGAATATTTAGCACACCTAGGGATGGTCGAAGCTCATCTAATAGCCTCCGACCATTCTTTTATTATATATATATATATATATTTCTTTAAACTGACAAAAAAATGTAATATCATTTGAAATTGACAAAAAAACGTACAATAATTTCTAAACTTCATAATTTTATATGGTGAAAAATATTTAATAATGAATTTCTGTGCTAAATCACCCCAAGTTCTGATAAATCCAGGTGTTAACGAATGTAATCATATCTTAGTCTTATCACTCAGTGAGAAAAGAAAAAGTCTAAGTCTTTTAGCATCATCTGATACATCATCATATTTAAATGTAGAACACAATTCTAGAAAACTGACAAGATGTAAATTTGGATCTTTTGTTGGTGCTTTCCTAAACTGATTATTTGATAACATTTGAATAATATCGGATTTAAGTTCAAATCAATTAGCCACTACAATGGGTTTTTGAATACTACAATGAAGTTCTCCACCGTAGGATTTGCATAATCTGTTAAAGGTCTAAACTCTTGATTAATTTCAACATTTTGATTATTTTGATTTGTTATTTCTTGAAATTTTTGATTTTTTTCAGTAATTTCAAGTTTTTTAATTTTTATACTAGTTCTTTCTAATTCAGAATTGTAGGACACTAATTCTGTAGAACGGGAACTACACATACATTACTACGAAACACATAAAATAAAATCACACAAACAAGAACTTTATATAAAAACAACACTACAATATTCCTATAATAAATCTAAAAGTTTAGATAAGACTATACAAATAGAAATTTGCTTTCTAAATCGCGTTGTGTCAAAAAGGAGCAATAATATTCTTTACCCTTACTAAAGATGCTATAAAGAACATTAACTAATTTAAAATTTGAATAGTCTTGAAGATGGGTTAGGTAGGGAAGATACTAGTTCTCACTTTAGAATTCCCTCTTCTCCCTCTACCTGGGGGCTAACATCTTGTATCAAAACCTAAAACTATAAATTAAATTGAGGGCTTTAACATGTCACTATAAAGTCCTCTAATTCTACACCTTTTAAAGTTTATTTCCCTATTTATTTGCACTCAATCATATGAATTACATTCCCATTCATACAACCTCATGTTATTCTTATCATTTATTGACTGAGACAATACCATCTCAGATCATACATGTTCTCACAACAGGTATTAACATCTTAATTGACCAAATGAATAAGTAAATGAAGTACAAGGTTTAAAATCATCACAACTTCTTCCAACAGTAAAGACTAATATTCCACACAACTTCCATTCAATATTTAATCACTTATCTTTTTAAGAAGAAAAGAAAAATAAAACTACTTAGAATTCATGGAGAAAACACAACCACACTTAAGTATGAAAGTAGAAATCATGCAAATAAACAATAATTCTAAAGTAAAACCAAATGTAGTCACAAAAATAAAAACTTATCTTAGATCTTCTCCATCAAAGTTTTGAAGTTCCTTTGAATATATTCCTTCACTTACAATACAAACAACAACTTAAATAAAAGAAAATTGGTGGTGGCTATGGGCAGCGGTAGCGTGTGGGCTAGTAGAAGGGGGGTTTGGCGATGATGATGGATTGATGGTCATCTCCTCTTCAATCGAAGTCTTTTTTTATAATTTTCCAAAAAAGTGTCTTGGTGTCTCTTCAAAATGTGTCCACATTCAATGAATCTTCAAAGAGTTGCCTCCTTTCGAAAGCTAATTGAATGTAATCCCATGTCCATTAACTATTTCTCACGTTTTCACTAAGGTTTGCTTCAAACACCTTTGTAAAATTCATCAAAATTCATTGAATCATCAAGTAACTACTTTTGACGCTTAAGCACGAGGTACTGGTTGCTTAGGCCCTTCAGTTCAATTGACACGACCCTTTTTTACTCCTTTCACAAATTTTCATCTATTTGATTATACCTAAAAGAAAAACACACAAATACCTTCAATTAAAACTCAATATCTCAGAAAAAATGTATAAAAATGTGTACATAAAGACTATATATTTTAGGTGTATCAAATCACCATAAATGACAATGTTAATTATATCCATCAATATTGCCAATTTCAATCCCATGATTAAGGTATCATATTCTGCTTCATTATTCGTGCATGGTTCTGTCAGATGATATGAGAATCTTAACATGCCCTGATCTAGTGTGACGAAGATCAGACCACTCCATGTTTTGCTTGATATAACTGTCCTTGATCCTTTATCTTTTCTGGCTGGTGAAGCTCCATCGAAGTACATTTCCCAACATTGAGCATTGTTCAGCTCTACATGATGTATCTGCTCGTCTGGTAAGTCATCGTCGAGAGGGACCCCAGTACGAGAGAATCTGCTAGATTGTGCCATTTGATAGCACGAAGGGACACAAAAGTTATATTAAATTGCAATAAAATCATGGACCACCTTGCTAGACGTCCAGAAAGTGTTGGTCGGGTCATAAAATATTGCAATAAATTAACTTTCAAAATAAGGGTGATCTTATGAGAAAGCATGTAATGCCTAAGCTTTTGGGTGACGAAAATTAAAGCTAGAAAATGCTTCTCAATAAAATGATACTTTACCTTCGTCGGTATGAGACTTTGACTTAAATATTAGAGTGTGTTTTCCTTACCCTCGTCATTGACTTGAGGTAACAGGGCTCCGAGGGAGTCATCTAAGGTCGCGATATAAAATATCAACGGTTTTCCTGAGATAGGGGCTGCCAAAACAGGAGGTGTCATTAAATATTGTTTAACGTCCTCAAAGGCTCACTGACATTTCTCTTCCCAAATGAATTTGGCGTCCTTTTAATTAACGTTGAGAAAGACTGAATTCTTCCTGACATATTAGAAATAAAGCGTCTCAAGTATGCCAATTTACCTTGAAAGGATCATAGGTGTTTCAAGGTTTTGGGAGGAGGCATTTCCAAGATAGCTTTATTATTATCCAGGTTAATCTCGATTCCCCGATGATGGACAATGAATCCTAGAAATTTCCCGGAGGTAACACCGAAGGCACACTTTAAGGAATTCATCTTGAGATTATATTGTAGTAATCGTTCGAACACGATCCTCAAATCGTACAAGTGGTCTAATCACTGCTTGCTTTTGATGATCAAGTCATCCACGTAACACTTCACTTGATTGTGGATGATGCGATCAAATATCTTTGTCATAGCTCCTTGATATGTTGCTCCAACATTCTTCAACCCAAACATCACTATTTATCATAAGATCCCAATTGGCGCTTTGAAAGTTGTAAGCGCTGCATCTTCTGGAGCAATTTTGATATGATTGTAACCTGACTATCCATCCATGAAGGAGAAGATTTTGTGTGTCAATGTGATGTCCACCATTAACTCAGGTATCGATAATGAAAATCTTTTGGACATGCTTTATTTCATTCCCTGAAATCGACACATACACAGATTTGTCCATTCTTCTTCTTAACTGACACAATGTTAGCTAGCCATGTTGGGTATTATTATTCACACACAAAGTTAGGTCTATTAATTTATTTGCCTCATCAATGACTTATTGCTCTATTTCGAGGAGCTTCCTTCTTGGAGCTTATTTCACTGAAGTCATACTCTTGTCCACCCCAAGCTTGTGAACTGCAACTTCTGAGGACAATTCTGACATTTCATCGTAGCTCCAGGCAAAACAATCTCTAAATTCTGACAATAACTTGATTAACTCTGTAGATTCTTCCTTGTCGAGTAGCGAACTTATGAAGGTGGGTCGGGGCCGCTCCCAAATCTCGAAGTTAACTTCCTTCAATTCATCAATGGTTGATTTAATCTCTTCTTCTAATTCAAGCAGAGCATCGTCTATCGGCTAACCTTTAGATTCATCCTCTACATCGAGGCAATCCTTTTCCGACTCGCTAGTAACAACCATAGAAAATTCTGAGTCATCGATTACTCCTGTAGTACCAAATCCGAGACCCTCTTTCGAACTGGGAGTTTGAATTTTAACATTCCATAATTTCTCAAAAAGTTGTAGCTTATATTTTGGCATTTGCTTTGACACATATCCCTGTTGAATTAATTTTTGAACTCAAGGAGAAAAGTAACAAAATTGTAATTTCATTAATTCATTAGAGTTATTCTCTTCCAAATTTACATGAATTTCAAAGGCTCCATATGTTGATGAATTTGTTACTCATGTGGAACCGTGTTAGATTCACTCTTCACCCCGTGGCTTTGCTGGAGTTTTGAAAGCATCAGAGTATTTTCATGCAAAACAACTATCTGTTAATATCTCTATGTTAGTTATCACTTGAAATGTAAGCAGGACACTGGATCAATACTATTTGGATTGAGATAAAGAATTAGAAAGAAAATTACTTGATAGAAAATAAATGTAATTAACTAAGTGGAATATGTCCCCTTGGGAACACTCTGGAACTCAGAATAGACAAGCACAGCTAAATCTTTAGTTTTAGGTAGCTTTTGTAAGCATTCTTTCAATGATATTTAACACAAGCTATTTCAGTCTGATCTTGTTTGGATGTATATGCTTTACCAATCTTAGCGAGGTTTGTTGTATATGTGCTCTTCTTGTTCTTTCACTTGTTCGTCCGCCTTTGTTGTATGCCATACTTTTTTGGTTCCTCTCTTCTCCTGATTATTCATATGATCTAGAAAAGAGACTCATTTAGGAAAGACAATTATACAACAATGAAAAAACTAGCGACTCCTTTAAAAAAAAAATGCGAAAGAAACAAAAATATTATAATTGCTCTTGAGCTACGTGAGGTTATTCCAAGGAGTTGTTTCAGGTATGTGGTCTATGTTGTTGTTATATTGGATACTTTAATTAGTTCATAAATTCCTTGACAGATATTTTTGCCATAGTAGTTGATTACCATGTCTATGGTTTAATGAATATATGAGTTTAATTAGATGCAATATCGTCTTTATGCAGTCGTCACACATCCATGTTTTGTTTTTTTGTTCTAATAAAGCTTTCACATCATACTTTCCTGCTAGATTTTAGATGTTTATTCTTTATTGTTTTGCTTTCAGATGTTCAATTTCTACACCTTGCTTGCTATCAGTCTTTCAAAATCTATGAATACAACTTTTGTGACATGTTAAGAAAGGGTTAGGGAGTTGTGGATTACTTTCTTAGTTAATTTATATTTTGATGAATTCAAGTTATTGTTTAAAAAAAATGTACTGATTAGTTTTTTATGCTAATAGTCATAATGGGTAAGAAAGAAGAAATTAGATTGTCTGTCATGTTGATAAAGATGCAAAGTTTATCTTTTTTTATCTCCACCTAACAAAGGGGAAACTGAAAAATAGAGCAACCACCTATTTTAACAAGGAATGATAGTAGAATATTGTAGAAATATTCAAGGAAGTCCTGAAAGAGAATATGATAAAATAAAACCGAAAAACCAATGTGATAAAATTAAAAAGGATTGAAAAATAAAGAAAGAGTTAAAGCAAGGTTTCACGAGCTAAGGTTGGGATCCCATAAAGCGAACTATTGATGCTTCAGAAGAATAGAAAGCTAAGAGATTGGAGGTAAAAACTTTTAAATGTTTAAAATAGTCCATTTTTTATGCCATCTCAATAATATCAACATATCAACTATCAATTAATTTGTAGGTCATGCCAACTGCCAAGAAGTTCATGTGTTGCATTAACTCCGCGCTTGAAGAAAAGTTGAAGCTAATATTTTGTGGAGTCATGGCCACATGTGATCATGTATAGGAACCAAGTGAGAGAATACACGCCAAAAAAGTGAAGCTTGTAGATGTTGATCAAGCTACTAACTCGAATGAAGGACCAAATCCAAACCTAAATGAAGTTGGACCTACTAGTCACTCTGAACACCCTAGAGATGAGAAAAAGAAAAAAAAGATGGTGTGATTTTCATAAGAAGCCAAATTTGACAATTAGTTTTTTCATGCACCAATGAGCCTATCACATCACATGTAATTCCTATTAAATAAATTATGAGAATACCAGAAAAAAACTCCATAAATTTATCAAGACTGCCATTTTACTTGTTTTCAATGAAGTTGCTTGAATATCCAACTAGGAGAGAATTTTTTTATGCCAATTACACCTAATCATAAGATTATTTATTTTGTATTATTTTTATGAGAATTGAGATATATGAATGTTATGTTATTTTGAGACTTTTTATGTTTCATTGATATAGGCGTATGACTTATAATTATATCTTTCTTTATTTTTGGACTTATCATTGCTACGTTTTTTCTTTAATTTCTTACTTGCTAATATGTAAGTTGTTATTTATATGTGAACTACAACAATAATGAATAACATGGAAAAAAAATTACACAAAAGAAAAATTACAGCTACATTATGCTAAATGTTTGAGTATTACAACTCATATTTTTCTCACTTTCCTTGCATGAAATCTACGTACATTGGTGAAAAATGGGTGGGGGAGTTGCTTATGGGTTATCCAACAAGATTTAACAATATGCTCAAAATATGATGCATGCCATATTTACTGATATATTAAAATAACAACACATAAATCATAGACTCCACGAGTCATCTAGAATGACTTCAAATGTGTTGATAGTTATAACTCTCTATATTTAATCACAAAACGAGTCTATAAGGGAAGACATGGAGCGATTCTAACACTCATCAGAAATAATTAGTGGTTATTTTTTAGCTGGTTTGAATGCTTTAAATAGCTTATGCTAAAAAATTATTAGATCCGAAGACCCTACATTCAAAAGCACCCCTATAGAGATTTCACATGATCAATACTATATGTCATATTTCAAGGTAGATTTGTGTATTAATCTTTTTCAAATTTTACTTAATTGTAGTAACTCTAATATCTCACATGACCTAGGACTGTATTTGAGCAATTGATAGAGCACATATGAATGCACGCTTATCCAACAGTGAAAAG
This sequence comes from Phalaenopsis aphrodite, assembly GCA_003013225.1. Classification (NCBI taxonomy): domain Eukaryota; kingdom Viridiplantae; phylum Streptophyta; class Magnoliopsida; order Asparagales; family Orchidaceae; genus Phalaenopsis; species Phalaenopsis aphrodite. Next base: position 62,293 of record NEWO01000248.1, on the reverse strand, counting down.
ATTGCATACATTTAAACGTTGTGATTCATAAATATAAAATATTATGGTTGTATGTGAGTTTAATAAGTGTTTCACTTTTGTGATGGTCAAATGAGAATACAATGCACACGATATTTGCATATTCAAATTTACCATGCCAACTCATAAATAAAACTTACAAAGCCACCTCCAGATTTGCTTGTATACGAATAAAGAAAATATTTATTTCAGTAAAACACTAATGAAAATATTTATAACCGTGAAATGTTTTTTGGATGATGTTGGATATCTATTTGGATGATGTTGGATATCTGTTATAAAGAGAATTTCTCAAACCCTTGATGCAAAATATCTTATTCCTAATTTTGGAAGAGCAAACAACGTAGCTTGATGTTTAAATGAGATTTTTAACAAGAGATGCTCATCGTTACCTGGTGTTATTGAGGCGATATTTGAGGTTTGGAAAAAAAATATTATTTTGCAAGATATGCTCATATATCCTTTCAACAAACAAGTGAAGACTGTGATCGCTACAATGCTTTCACATAATTACATTTTTCGGCAACATTCACGTTTTGATATTGATTTCAGTAGTGTAGTTGAAGATCAATCACATATCTCTACTATTGAAACATTTGAATATCACTCAGACCAATCAATATCACAAGTTAAATGCGATTTACATGAGTCTAGTACACATGGTTGGGAAGGAACTGGGCAGCTGATTGAGTTGAAAGAGAAAATTAAAAGTGTAATAATTAATGGGTAAACCAATGTTGTTCGCTACATTTTCTTGATTTATGTATAATATGTTGCAGAAATGCTTAATGTTTATTATAATAGCCCTTTATGTAATGATGTTCGTGTGGAATCTCAATTCTATGCAAATTATTTTTTCATTCTATATGGATGTATTTTTTCCCGCATAGATGATCTCTTAGGCAATCGTGGGTTTAATATAAAATTATTTTCCTTGTATGTTTTTTTTTTTGTTTTTGTTTTGAGCTCTATGATAACATAAATAATTTTTGGGGTCCTTCTGAATGATTTATATGTTGCTATAAAATTTGACATGTATGAAATTTTCATCAAGGCAATCAAGGTCCCCTTCTTTTTTGGTCATATGACAACTGAGGTTCTTCTGAATGGCTTTTGAGGCAATATAATTCTGTGACACATACTGACTCAATATTATATGATTTAAAGTCAACCAATATATTCTTCTTTTTCATTCATATGACTGTTGGGTTTCTTCTAGATGACCGTTGTGGTGATATGCTCTTGTGACACATACAAGCCGGGTATTAAATGGTTTAATGACAACCAAGAAACGTGTTTTACAGTGTTCTGTTTTCTTATAGTTAGTGATTATTCATCTGATGCCTCACAACTTTATATTTCCTTAATTATGTATACCTATTTTTTTTATTAGTTTATATTTCGTCTAACTGTTTTTGGCATGTAGTTTTAAACCTTCATAAAATATGAGCTCGAGGTCTTTATTCCAGAATAGCTTTGGAAATTTTCTAATTCCGTTCTCCTTCAGGTCCAGGTCTAGAGCTAGGTCTTTCAGTCCCTCTTCATGAAGAGGAATGACTCTATTTAAAAGTTTGGGAGTGGCCTCCCCTATAAATAAGGAATGAATCCAAATCCGTTCATCAGACGACCCAGAAAGATTCTCACGATCAGACAATATTTTATGGATATTTTAGTGTCTTAATAATGTGTAAACTGAGAGATGTTGAGCCCGTTAGATTCGTTTCATTGAGACGCTCGATTCTACTATAAGCTTGTCAAATTTACAAATTATTTGACCTTCCAATTAGCTACCCAAAGCTTACAAAAATGGTAAAACGGCTTGGATCAGACTTGATCTGACTCGGATTAGATCAATTTTGGTGCCGTTGAATCTCTCTCATTAAGCTGGCGGGTTCTGCTCATTAAAAAATATCACTGTTTGTGTTTGATTAATTTGTTTAGCGGGCCGAGCAAAAGTTGTTCGCAAATAACGAGCTATTTTTTAACAACACTAGTCATGTAGTTATAAGATGTTAAGACTAACAACGAGATTTAAATTTGATTACTTATATTAAAATATTCATTTAAATGGAATTTATAATTTTTATTCTTTTTTTAATTAATGATTTAATTGATTCCTTGTAGCTTTGTAATCAATTAAATTATTTAAAAATAATAGTCATCAATATGAATATATATATATATATATATATATATATATATATATATATATATATATATATATATATATATATATATATATATATATATATATATATAAAATTTAATTTCGAGTTAAAATGCATTGAGCACAAACAAACAATTATTTGTTCATTTTTTACTCATTTTTGTATTAAACATGAAAAAAAATATTTGTAAACGTATCGACCGAGCTACTTAAAGAGTCATTTTGATAGCTCTAATGATTTTAATTTAAATTTAACCATTTATCATTCATAAATTATTTTGAGGGCCCTGTCATATCTTGAAATCAGTGCCATATTGTGAAAATTTTCTGCCCTATTCCATAAAGTTGGAAGACAAATTAAGCTAATGATGCCTCCTTCTTCAAGCCAATAGGCTACAATTACAAGTACAAAACATCAATTAACAGGCTACAAAAATTATTTAAGAAGCGCAGGGCAGGGCTATAAATGAATTAGTGAATTAATTAAAAACTTAATATTTATTGATATAGAATTGTTTATATTTATTTATCTGTATATCTTACCATACATATATAAATATTTTAAAAGTTTGATCTTTGATGTCTGAATAATGACTCGATTGTTTATTTATGTTGATGAATATACTCGTTTATTTATGTTGAATGATGTTATTTTTAATTTAGAGCCCGTTTGGGGCAGTTTATAGGTATGGGTGACGTTTTCAAAAAGTCGTCGTACCGTTTGGATCGCACGTTCCGCCAGCTTATCCAAAACAGTGTTTGGGATCTTACATTAAACGCAGGCCGCAGACCAAACCCCACAGTCCGCCTGCGGGCCGCGTTTCAGGATAAGCAGGTTATCCTGAAGCACAAACTGCCCCAAACAGATCCTTAATCATTTACGAATATTCTCATAACAATTTTATCATATCATATGAATTTTGAAAATTAGGAAAATATCTGTGATGTATGTTTAAATTATTAACATCTAAAGCATGATCGATTAAAGTTGAACAAAATTTAAAAATCAAGATTATATTTAAAATTGTCTCAAATTCAATGAAAAAACAAATAAATAGATAGACAAAATAGTACTCTACTCATCCCATTTATGGCTGTCAAAACAGCTTGTCGTTCGCGAACAACTCATGTTAGATTCGTTAAGAAGCTCGTGTTCTTCTCGTTTGCTAAGTTAAAGAGTCGAACACGAACAAAGATTTTTTCGTTCGTGTTCAACTCGTTTTGGCTCGAAATAGTACTCATCAATTATATATATATCTACAATGCTACAAAAATTTATAATCAATTAAAATTATTAAATAAGACAATAGAATAAAAATTATTAAATTAGATTCAAATAATGTTTTAATATAAAAAATAATTTTTAAAATTTGCCCTATCCCTTAACATTTTATTACTACGTGATTAAAGTTGTCAAAAAGACTTTGTTTCTGAGCAAGTTGTGTTCGATTCATTAAGTAAACGAGTCAAACACATACATCCATTTTAAGCTCGAAATATAAACGAGTAGCTCGTGTTCGGTGGCTTACACCCCTAATCCAGTTCATTTAAAAACCTTACCGGCAATTTCCTGCAGAAAAATTCATGGAGATAGAATAAAGCAGCGGGCCCCACATGTATTTATCGTCCTTTACCTCTTGGAAAATTTGATATTTGCACCCGGGTTTCGAGCATCATCTCCTGAATGGAAAAATCACAAGTTAATAGGCCTCGAGACAAATTAAGCAAAAAAGGGTGATTATAGTTTCATAATTATGCAGTTAGCTTAATTTGTTATTTGTCATGCATGTTCAGTACAGTTCTGTTTCTTCCTCTGTTTCGTCCTTTTGCTTTATTAACCACATTTCTTTGAAGCCTATGCAGCACGCTAATCATGTCTTTTCATTCCTAATCTGCAGGGACCCATGTAGCTAACCACAGGAATGTTCCACATACATGATTAGAATAATAATGAACTTTGGGAGAGGAATATTGTAATGATTAAGAGGTTAATTGCGACATAAAAGTCCAACTTTGATGCCGGTGGGATGCTAACTTGACTATTAGCTGTTGCATGCATTGAATGAACAATAAACACGTTGAGGAAAATCACGCGTACAGATCTTCCCTTATTTATGGTTCTGACTCCTTTCATTGAATTGAGCGATCCGTCGTTGAATTTGTGCTTCAGCTACTTACATGGTAATTAAAGTTTGTTTTTTAAATGCCATGTGCTTCTGAAACATGAAAAAGAATTTTCACAAAAAACTTGAAATAACCTGCCTTTCGTTATTTTCGTCATTTATTTACTCTCTCTCTCTCTATATGTGTGTGTGTTTTTGAATCCTAACCTGTCTTCTTGTAAGCATATCTTGAGAGTCGAAATCAAAAAAGGCAAGATAAAAAGAGAGAGTAAGAGTGCACTGTAATTTTCTAAGAAAAAATCAGAGTCTTTTTTTTATTCTTATTGAGACTGCCTATTTAAAAGAGTTTAATCAGTACAATTAAGGAATGTGGAAAACGTTATGATAACCGCATTTGATAGAATTATTGACAATCATAATATTGGTAAAGAATAAATATTTATAATGACATGAGTTTTAGTGAATATTGGTAGTCGACAGGTGTTCGATCGGTAGGTAGAAAGTTGCTTTTGCCAAGAGGGCGTAATCGGTCGGTATGAATACGGTCATCCTTTTTGGCAAGAGAAGCGTCCGATAAACTCTGTGAAACATGTTGCTTCGGTAGGCCGATCGACTGATTGGTTGATTTATTTTGTCGGGTGTGTCTTGTCTGCCAGGTCAGTTCATCGCCTCGATTGGATCTCTCCTCTCGCAAAGTTTTGAGTGGATCTTGTCACTGTCTCTGTGGAATATCTGACGAGAGTCGCTGCCGGCACAATTTGCGCCTCACCCTCGATGAATCTTACTGCTACCGGGTGGGGAAATATCTCTGGTGCTTTGACCTATCCCAATTTTAGAGAAGCGGCTTCTCATGCTTGGCATTGAATTGTCGGTCAATCGCTTACCTTGGAGAGAAGTGTTGTATTCTCTATCATTTGTTATCTTTAAGATTTGTGTCGGTAGATCTAGTGTATACATATTAGTTCCCCGAGTTTTCCTGCTCCTTTATGACGTCAGGTGCGATAAGGACAATGAAATTATTAGTTAATCGTGTTAAGACCACCAAAAAGAAGAATTTAATAATTAGTTTTCTCTCTTTGTTCTGGGTCATGTGTGTCTTATAAATAAGGCCAAAAATTGGGTTATTCATTTGTTGCCGGTTTTTCACATACTAGGGAGTAGGCATCATTTCAGGTCGTATGAGAAAAAAAAAGGGTCTTTGCTTCGACATTTGATCTCAAAAAGAAGGTGGCTAGAAGAGACAAGAAGATTGAGACAGTCAGCCCCGAGCAAGCCAATCAGGTTGATACTTCCAAGAAAACCAAGGAATGGTCGCCTAAGAGGCTTCTCCGGACTCCCACGGATCCTGTCCAGATCGAGGACAGGATTTTGGTGGGTCCATTAGCCAAGGTGACGAGCGGCGAGCGTAATAGCATGAGAGTGGAGGTGGGGGATAGCCTATCGCCGCTACCTCAAGAGCAAAGAAGAGGAGGCCTCCTAGCTGGAAAGGAAGATCTTCAAATGATTGTGTCATAACTTGAGAGGCTCATGGGTATGAAAGGAATTCCTTTTTACTTTGGATGGCGCAGTAACTTAACATCCTTTTAAATGCAGATGTGTCAATCGGGACAAAGGACGTCAGAGATGGCGGGTCGTCGAGAAATGTTGTTGACTTGCTCTCTGTCATTGCCGCTGGACCCTTTCATGTGATCACCACTCATTTTCCATAGATAAGCGAAGGCGTTAGCTCCTAGCAGGAACAAACCATGTGTTGGAGACCCACCTCCCCCCTAAACGGAATCGGCGTTCCGGGTTCAATAGATGGCTGAGGTTGAACATCAAACAGTTAAAAACCTCATCGACCCATCTGCACTTGGGAGGCTGGCTTCTTACGAGAATCTGGAAACAACCATTCCATGGTAGTTTGTTGTTGTCACTGGATAGGAGGGAGAAGTCACTTCACTCTAAAGTTCCCTGAACGACGTCTGTGTCGAGATGAGAGTCATTCATAATTCGACAGTTCTATGTCGATTCCATAATGAGGCTAGAAAGATGGAGCGAATAAGGATCGACAGAGATATGATTCTCTAGAGGTTGTTTGAGAAGGGGTATGTCGAGAGTGATCATAACTGACGAGGGAAGTCATTTCAGGACTGCAACAATGGAGAAATTATTAAAGAAATATCATATCAACCATCAGAATGCTACTTATTATCATCCTTAGACAAGAGGTTTGGCTGAATTATCCAATCGTAAAATTAAGAGAATAATGGAAAAAAAATGTGAATCCAACAAAAATGGATTGGCCAGTCAAACTTGATTATGCTTTGTGGGCTTATAGGACTATCTAAAAGAATATCCCCATTCACGCTAATATTTGGGAAAGCTTATCATTTTCCAGTTAAACTTGAGCATAATGCATATTGGGTTATTAAATAATTTAATTATAATTTAAAGGATACTGGTGAGAAAATACTATTGTAATTAAATGAGCATGAAGATATGAGGAATGAATCTTATGAGAGTACTAAGATTTATAAAGAAAAGATGAAGAAGTGGCATGATCAGAGGATTCTTACAAAAAAAAATTGATCCAGGACAACAACTTTTGCTATATAATTCAAGGTTAAGAATATTTTCAGGAAAACTTATGTCCAGGTGGATGAACCCATTTGTTGTGATAGAAGTTTATCCCTATGGAGCTGTGGATATCAAAGATCCTAAAACTAAGAAAATATTCAAAGTGAATGGTCACAGGCTGAAACTCTACTTTTTAGTGGATCAACTTACATTAAATGATCATATATTGTTCGGTCAACCAGAATAAACACTGATTATGTCGGGCTGACGACATTAAACCAAACGCTTTATGGGAGACAACCCATAGTTATTGATCCCAAGACTGTTTATTTGCACAGTATAACAATGTCTATAAATATAATTTTCACTTATGTTTCCTTACTTTGCAACAGTACCAAAAACTTGATCCTGGAGAAAATAAGAATTTAACTTTTTAATTTATATATATTGGGATACTACATAAATATACATATAGTTATTAAGTAATATAAGACTTTTTGATTAAGACCTGAATATCGAACCCACAGGGAAATACACAATATGCACTATTGAACAACAAACTTTCTATTTTAAAAAGACAATTATTAAAACTAAAAATATTTTTGCAGCATTAAAATTTAAATTTTTTTAGTATTTTTGATATTTTGACAGAATAGTAACAATTTAAAAAGATAACTTGTGTTTATGTAAGAGAAAATAAATGAATTTAAACTATAACTTTCTCCTTATCATGAATCAGTAGTAAGTATAGGAATTATGTTATGAAAGTTTGCAACTTGTGTTATGCCAAATATGAGCAATTATATTATTTACCATTACTAGAGATGCTATAAGAAACATTGGCTAATTTAAAATTTGAATAGTTCTGAAGACCGGCTAGGTAGGGAAGATATCAACTCACACTCTAGAGTTCCCTCGATTCCCTCCACCTAAGGGCTAACATCTCAAATCAGAACCTAAAACAATAAACCAATTGGGGGGCTTTAGCTTGTCACTTTAAAGTCCTCTAACTCGACACCCTTCAATGA
>NEWO01000248.1:31610-44134 GCA_003013225.1 Phalaenopsis aphrodite | reverse complement strand
GGTGTGGAAAATTTCTTAAGAGTTATTTAAATCATTCCATGCTTCATAAATAGATTCCCCTTCAATCTGATTAAAAGATGTAATATCATTTCTAAGCTTTGCGGTTTTCCATGATGGAAAATATTTAGCAAGGAATTTTTGTGCTAAATCACCCCAAATTTTGATAGATCCAGGTGCTAATTAATTCAACTACATCTTAGCTTTATCACTTAGTGAGAAAAGAAATAACCTAAGTCTTATGACATTATGTGATACATCATCATATTTAAATGTAGCACACAATTCTAGAAAATTGATAAGATGTAAATTTGGATATTCAGTTGGTGATCCCCAAAGTGATTATCTGATACCATTTGGATAATAGCGGGTTTAAGCTCAAATGAATTAACCACTACAATCGGTTTTTGAATACTATAATGAAGTTCATCTACTGTAGGGTTGACATAATCTCTTAAAGGTCTCTTGATGAATTTCAACATTTTGATTGTTTTGGTTTGCCATTTCTGTATTTTTTTAGATTTTTCAAGATTTTTGATTTTTTTAATTTTTTTGATTTTCTTAATAGTTCTTTCTAATTCAGAATCGCAGGGCACTAGTCGTTCAGAACTTGAACTACACATACACTAACTAAAATAAAAATAAAATAAAACACACAAAATAAAATACAATAATTGTTAAAGTTTAAATAAGACTTTCTAAAAATAGAAAATTTCTTTTAAATCAATTAATTTTCCCAGCAACAACACCAAAAAATTGATCCCGAAACTGTTTATGTGCATAATATAACAATTTCTTTAAATATAAATATCACCTATGTTTTCTTACTTTGCAACAGTACCAAGAACTTGATCCTGAAGAAAATAAGAATTTAACCTTTTAATTTATATATATTGGGATACTACACAAGTATACATATCGTTATCAAGTAATATAAGACTTTTTTATTAAGACCTGAATATTAAACCCACAGGAAAATACATAATATGTACTATTGAACAACAAACTTTCTATTTTAAAAAGACAATTACTTAAACCAAAAATATTTTCATAGCATTAAATTCAAATCTTTTTGGTATTTTTTATATTTTGACAGAACAATAATAATTTAAAAAGATAACTTGAGTTTATGTAAGAGAAAAACACTAAATTTGAAAAATATCTTTCTCCTTATCATGAATCAGTAATAAGTATAGGAATTTTATTGTGAAAGCATGCAAATTGTTTTGTTCCAAATATGAGCAATTATATCCTTTACCCTGACTAGAAATGCTATAAAGATCATTGACTAATTTAAAGTTTGAATAATTCTGAAGACCGGCTAGGCACGAAAGATACCAGCTCTCACTTTAGAGTTCCCTCGATTCCCTCCACATGAGGGCTAACATCTCGTATAAGAACCTAAAACAATAAACCAAGCTGGGGGCTTTAACCTGTCACTTTAAAGTCCTCCAATTCTACACCCTTCAATGAATATTTCTCTATTTATTTACACTAAATCATATGAATTACTTTCTCATACTTGCAACCTCGTGTGATTCTTTCCAATTGTTGACTGAGATAATACCAGCCCGATTCTTACGTGTTCTCACAACAAATTTTAACATACAAATAAGCCAAATCAAGAAGTAAATGAAGTTCATGAATTTAAATTATCACAACTTATTCCAACATTAAAGATCAATACTCTCCACAACTTCCATTGAAACTTTAATTACTGATCATTTTAAGGAGAAAGATAAAGAAAACTACTCAGATTTAATTGAGAAAATAAAACCACATTTTAGTTTAAAAGTAGAAATCATTGTCAAACCAACAAGAAGTCTCAATTAAAACCAAAAGTAGTTCAAAACAAAAGATAAAAACTTATCTCAAATCCTCCACCAAACTCTTGAAGTTCTTTTGAATATCTTCTCTTTTACAACACTCTCAAAATAAACTAAAAACAAAAAGGATAAAGTAAATTTTTGTTTTGCTTAAAAATCTCTCCAAAACTTTCTCCTTTCTAAAACTTTTCAGAACTTTCAAGCAACCCCTTCAAATGTCTCAACTTCCTTCTTTTATAAATTTCCAAAAGGTGCCTTGGAAACTCTTCAAAATGTGTCCACATTTGATGAATCATCTAAAGGATGCCTCCTTTCACAAGTCTTTTAAACATATTTTTGTTCTTAGTGGTCATAACCACCCCTTAAGCAAATAGGTGCCCCAGACACCTCTTCAAAATTAGGCCAAATGAAGAAAACCGTCAAATAACTGTCTCTAATGCTTAAGCGCGGGGCCTCTGGCGCGGCCTTCTTTGTTTCACCGATGCTTATGTGCCAAAATGCTTAGCACAGATTTCACCATTTTTCTCCAAATTTGATTATTTTTCACTCCTTTAAGCATTTTTCACCTTTTTTACTTGTACCTGAAAAAAAAACACACAAATACCTTCCATTAAAGCGCAATATCTCAAAAATAATTATAAAAATGTGTCTAAGAACTCTATATATTTTAGATGTATCAGTTATCTGTGTTTCTATTTTGAATGTTATGTTGTTGTGTTTGATTAAGAAAATTGTGATAGTATTTTTAATATGTAATGATTTTGTAATAACTCTAAGTCCTTAATAGATGACTTAGACATATTAGAATGAGTATTTGGATGTTAAGTTGTCCTGTGCTAAATTAAGCACCGATGCTTAAGCACCAACATTCGGCGCTTAAGTGCGATAATTTACTAAACATGCTAAATTACACTTTTAGAAGATTTAAACATGGTTTAGTGGGTTTTAAAGTGGGTTAGTAGTTTGAGGACGTGTCTATTAGTTTTAGGCTTAATATAAAGCCTATAAAAAGAAGAGAATGAAGAGAACTCTCACCCCACTTCAATTTTAACCTAAAATCTAAGTGGAGAGTGAGAGATCTTGGAAAAATGTCTTCTTAGGATATTGAAATGAAGAAAAAGGTGGAAGTTATGAGGAAGAAGTTCATTAGTCAAAGTGCACAAGAGTTATACAATAATTTCTTAGTCGTTAGTATAGAAGGAATAATAGAGAAAATCACAAAAATTGAGGTTGACGTGGCTTAAATTGAAGCAAAAGTGATGGAAGTCAACACACATTTGGAGAATATTGGATGAAAACTTAAGATGCAATTTAGCCATACAAATTTTATTAAAGAAGCAGACAAGACTATGTATTTGAAAAACAAATGGATTGAAGAAGACTCAACCAGAGTTTTACATCACCGTCCGTTCTATCAGACCTATATTCCACATGCCCAAGGAGAAACTAATGAAAGACCAAGATTCGTTCCAACAAAAGGAGAGTGGAATTAAGTTCTTAGTTTAGAGTTTGTTTGTGTTAGGTGTTGTGATGTTAGTATTAAGTTTGTTTTATATGTTTTTAGTGCTAATTTTCTTTAGTGTTTGTTCTTAAGAATTTTCTCATCCAAGACTCTTTAGATTGAGAAATTATGTATAACAAATGTTTGTATTTGTTTGTGAATTAATATAAGTGTTTGTTTGTGTGTAAAAGTTTTTTGTTAATTTGTGTTGAATCAAATTAGTAATATTGGTGAATTTTGAGAAAAAGGAGAGTTGAAGGTGAAGAAAATAGTTATTAAAGATTTATAAGACCATTTAGAGGTGGTTGACTTAGGCTAGATGTGAATTTCACTTAAAATAAAAAATATCAAAATTCATGCACTGGCGCCTAAGCGCCAAGACCCCACGCTTAAGCACTGGATAAACCGAGAGATAGGGGCCTAAGTGTCGAACCAGTCGCGCTTAAGCACTGGTTCACGTAAATCAGCTCGCGAAGGATAAAGGTGAAAAATAAACTTGAAAATCCCCATTTTTGCCCTGTCTTTGTCTTCTTCTTCTTATTTTTTTTTTATTTTGAGAGTTGGGCTTCCTTTAAAGTGGAAATTTTTTTGTGGATTCAAACCAAATTTGTTAGATTTGATCTTCTTGAGGTAAGAGCTTCACACCTATGTAAAATTTTTCTATTTTCACAATGTATTTTGAGCACATTATGGATTTGACCAAAAATCACTATTCATGGTGAACATTTTGGAAAAATCTATGGAAAATACATAAAAATGATAGTTTAAACTTTTAGAAGTTGAGTTTAGTGATTTAGAGTTGAATTTAAGATTTATTGTAAATTTTATGTGATTTTTAGAATTGGCCCCAAGGATGAAGAGGAGTAAAGGGAAGTCTCATTTCGATTCGAGCAAGTTTGTTAGCTCGAGAGCTCAGGACAGGTATAGTGACACACTGCAGTCAGGAAAACTAATTTCTGAGAGATGTTTTAAAAGTTCAGGTAGTAGTGGAAGATTTGATTGTTTGCTGATAGTGGGAATGATTTTACTTTTTGTTGTTGCCGTGATTTCTGTTGTTCGGGAGTTTTACGCTAATCTCCCTGAAGCTGAAGAAGATCGGGTCATGGTTCGAGGAAAATTAGTGTCTTTCTCCCCTGAGGTAATAAATATGTTTTACCAGTTACGCCCTAGTACGTTGTGTTTTTATTCGAATTATAGTCCGATTAAGGAGTTGGATGAGATTATATCTTCATTGACCAGTGGAATGATTTTACTTTTTATATTATCCTCCACTGCGTAGAAGTCTAATGAATCTCTATATGTTACAGTTAAATTAAAATTTGATCAATTAATTTTTACTTCTGTTTCTAGTTTTCTTACTTGTATATATGGGATATAAAAATTTTTGTAAGCATGTTATTTTTAGTTTTCATTCCTATCTATATAAATATGAAGCTAAAAATATTTTATCTTATTAAAAATTTAAGTTTGGGGGGGGGGGATGAAAAATTTTCTTAAACTTGAAGTTTTTTTGTTCTCAAATGTGCTACAAATAAATTTGATTTTAATTTTAAAAAAATGATTATGTATATGAAGTTATATTAGGGAAGTAAAATTTTGAATATAAAAATGAGTAAGAGAATTTAGTTGAAACCTATAATAATGAAGAAAAACTTAAAGTTAAAAATTTTTAGTGTAGAAATGATAAATATTGTGTTGCTATCTTTAGTAGGAGAAATTGTATTTTTGAAAAATATAGAAGGGTTAGACTTTTACTTTCAATACTTAAATTTCTTTTATTAAAAATAATTTTCAAAACTATTATTATATTTTTAAGTAAAGGATATATATCTGAACTTTGCTTTATGAAAGGAGGAGTGTAACACAAAATCATTAAAAACTTATCCAGATATAGTAATCCTCACCTGAAAAAGAAAAAAAAAAGAAAAAGAAAAAGAAAAAGAAAAATAAAGTTGAAATAGGGAGGAGAGCTTGAGGATTAGTGTCTAATAAAAAATTGGTTCCACATCTGATCTTTTTAATTTATAAGACTTGAGAAATTCTTAAGCTTAAGAATATAATATAGGAAGTATAATTATTCTTAATAAAAATTTGTTAAGTGAAGAAGATAGAATGCCTAAACTCTATATTTAAAGAATTTAAAAATATTTATGAACTAGATAGAAACTCATATTTTTAGATTTCTTTACATAAAAAATTTCTAAACTCTAAGTTGGTTTCATATATTAATGTTTTTCTAAATTGGACTATTATAATTCTAGATCAAAATTTTAGAATATCCTAAAGAAATTCATTTACATAATCTACATATTTTGGTTTTGAAAGATAGGAGTGTCACTTAAGGACAAGTAGCATTTTAAATTTCGGGGATTTTGATACACCTAAAATATATAGTATTTATGTACATATTTTTATACCAATTTTTGAGATATTGCACTTTAATGGAAGGTATTTGTGTGTTTTTATTTCAGGTACAATCAAATGGATGAAAATGATGAAAAGAGTAAAAAAAGATCAAATTTGGAGCAAAAATGAAGAAGGTGTACAAAAGAACTATGACGCCTAAGTGCCCAGAACTGGCGCTTACGCGCCAATAAAATCGAGAAGGCCATACCTAAGCGCTAAGTACCTCACGCTTAAGCGTCAGAAGTAGTTACTTGATGATTCTATAAATTTGGATGAATTTTTGAAGAGGTGTTTGAAGAAATCGTTGGTGAAAACGTGAGAAATAGTTAATGGACACAAAAAAACATTTAAGTGGCTTTTAAAAGGAGACAACTCTTAAAAGATTCATTGAATGTGGATACATTTTGAAGAGACATCAAGACACCTTTTGAAAAATTATAAAAGAAGACTTAGATTGGATTGAAACCCTTCTCTCTCTCTCTCTCTCTCTCTTCTCTCCTTTTTGAGAGACTCTTAGATGCCACTTCTTGATTATTTCGCCGCCATTTTTCTTTTTATTTTGAGTTGTAGTTTGTATTATAACAGAAGAAAGATATTTAAAGGAACTTCAAGAGTTTGGTGGAGAGGATTTGAGATAAGTTTTTATCTTTTTTACTATATTTGTTTTTAATTTAGACTTCTATTTTGCTTGCATGATTTTTACTTTCAAACTTAAGTGTGGTTGTATTTTCTCCATGAATTCTGAGTAGTTTTCTCAATCTTTTTCCTTAAAATGATAAGTGATTAATTATTGGATGGAAGTTGTGTGAAGTATTAATCTTAAATGTTGGAATAAGTTATGATGATTTTAAACCTTGTGCTTCATTTACTTCTTGATTTGGCCAATTAAGATGTTAATATTTGTTGTGAGAACATGTAAGATCCGTGATGATATTGTCTCAGTCAACTAATGGTAAGATCACATGAGATTGTATAGATGAGAAAGTAATTCATATGATTGAGTGCAAATAAATAGGGAAATAAACTTTGAAGGGTGTAGAATTAGAGGACTTTAGACTGGCAAGCTAAAACCCCCAATTTGGTTTATAGTTTTAGGTTTTGATACGAAATGTTAGTCTCCAGGTGGAGGGAGAAGAGGGAACTCTAGAATGAGAGCTAGTATTTTCCCTAAATAACCCGTCTTCTTGACTATTCAAACTTTAAATTAGTCAATGTTCCTTATAACATCTTTAGTAAGGGTAAAGATTACTACTGCTCCTATTTGACATAACATAATTTGAATAGTTTCATAATAGAGTTCTTATACTTGTTACTGATTCATGATAAGGAAAAAAATAATTTTGCCTTCATTTTACAAATATCTAGTTAAGTTTAGTTAGTTGTTTACTTTACTTTCATTTTCAAAAATTATAAAAAAAATCAAACTTTTATTCCTATTATAGCATCTATAGTTTGAGTAAGAATATTTTGTAAAGTAGAATTTGTTATCTAATTTCTTTTGATTTTAATTACATATTGTATCTTTTTTTTTAGTGGGTTTGATATTTGGGACTTAATAAAAAAGTTCTATATTACTTGATAATGATACATGTACTTGTGTAGTATCACATAATTAAATATAATAATTGCATTCTTGTTTGCTTCGAAGTCAAGCTTTTGCCTAGTCGTTGCTTAAGATCAAGTTTTTGGCACCGTTGCAAAGTAAGAATTATAAGTAAGGAAAAATTAAGAATATAACTGCATACATCATATTGTCATATAAAATCAGGATTAATCTCCTACTGTTGAAGCACTGATCAGGTTCGAGTTTCCACCGTGAGAACGAGGGCTAGCATAGACCCTTCGATGTTAGCATGCTGCCCTAGATCAGTTCATCCCCACGGAATGAAGAATGTAATGACCCTTCAGCTGTGATGATAGTATTGATCGGTAGCACGGACTCCATTCCATGGTTAGCATGAATGAAGCTTGTTCGGTCTCCATAGAAGGCATCATTTAGATTGCCCAGAGCATCAATGGTAGTAGATCTACCCAGTTTCCCATGGCTCCTTTGACCTGTTTTTTTATATATATTCAAGATGAGTTTATTAGGATTTTTGGCCTTGCAGTTTGTTCTTGGATGATGGACCAAACCAAAATTTAGTTAATTTTCTACCTCGTGCATAAGTCTTCTACTGTTATTTCACAAATTTGAGTTTCATTATTGGTGATGATGATGAGCAGCAACACATATCTACAAATCAAGTGGGACCATATGAAAATTGGGACTGCCTTTATGTTGATTATAGTGAGTGGTTTTGCTTCGATTCATTTTGAAACATAGTCGATCACCACTAGAAAGAATTTTCTTTGGCCTTTTAACAGCGGAAAAGGCCTGAAATGTCTAGTCCCCAGGTGGTGAACAACCAAGAACCGACGATTGGTTGTAGCTTTTAATCTGATAGAAGATGTAAAGGTATGTATTTTTGACACTATTTGCACATTTTTTAGAATTTCACCGCATTTTTTAGTAGCATCGGCCAAATGTATCCTTGATATTGCGCGCTTTATGCTAGGGGTTTTCCTTTGGAATGGCTACCAACATTCTCTAGAATGCACTTCCCAAGCGCATCATGAACTTTTTCCTCTCTTAAGCACCTCAGATATATCGATGTAACCAACCTCATGAACAACTTTCTATCGATTAACAAGTTTAAGGTGGTTTTGGCTTTAAAGCTCCTCGAATCTTTGACATTCTCTTCTATTTTCCTAGTCTCTAGGTAGCGGATGTATGGATCCTCCTATCTATTGGTCTTATCGATTGATAACTCCAAAGCCTCTAGTTCATTGATTATCTGCTCAGTAAGATTTTTTAATAACCCTCAAGTAAACACATTTTGAGTGAATATCAGTGACTTGATTTCTTCCCGATCGATGTGCTCGATGCTGAAGCTCTTGAATCTCCAGATTTTCTTCTTTATCCTGGTGAGGTACCTAATCATTAGCTCATCTTTGGCTTTAAATTCCCTATTAACTTGATGATCAGCAAGTAGTCTGACCTCACCAGGAGGTCCCGAGCACTTATCTCATAGGCTAGGCAAAGTCCTACGATCAACACTTCATACTTCACCTGGTTTTTTGTGACATCAAACTCAACTCAGATCGACTAGTAGAGATGCACTATGGTTGGGATACTCAGAGCCACCCTTAGCCCTTTTCTTGCTTTGAGGCTCCGTTGACAAAGAGGATCCACGTCCTATTTTTGTTGACCATTCATCCATCTTGCTCTTCTATTATGGAGAAATTAGCCAGGAAATAAGCAATTACTTGAACTTTGATTACCATCAGTGGAATGTAGGTGATGTTGAATTCACTGAGCTCTACCAACCACTTTAGCAGTTGTCCAGAGTGTTCTATTTGAGAAAAAAATAGATTTTAATGGATGGTCCATGATGACTCAAATCACATGCATCTAGAAATATGGTTAAAGCCTGCAACCAAAAATAATCAAATAGAAATTTAGTTTTTCTATAATATGATACCTAATTTTAGCACCATGAAGCACTCTTCTCATGTAGTAGACTTAATATTGTTTTCCCGCTTATTCTCGGATCATAACTGAGCTTACAACCTTTCATTCAACTTTCTGGTACAGTGAAAGTTCTTCTGTTGGCTTCAGGCTCTTGAACTGTGGGGGTAACGCTAAGGATCTTTTTAAGTTTTTTCAATGCCTCCTCACATTCGGTCATCCATTCAAATCATTAATTTTTTCTTAGTGTTTTGAAAAATGATGCACACTTGTCATCTGACTTTGGGATAGAACGACTGAGCTTGGTGATTCGACTAGTTAGTCTCTGAACCTCCTTGGTACTCCATGGGGGTGGCATGTCTAGGATTGCCTATACTTTTTTTGGATTGGCTTTTAATCATTTGGGAGTCAACAAAATGCCAAGGAACTTGTCAGACAATGCTCTAAAGGTGTACTTGGAGGGGTTCAATCTCCTATGGAATATCTTAAGTGTTTCGAAGGCATCTCTCAGATCTTCAATGTACTCTTAACTAGAATATTGTCAACATAAACATCAACATTCTTTCCTTTTTTATTAGAAAAAATTACATCCATGAGGCGCTGATAGGTCACCTCGGCGTTTTCTTAAGTCTGAAGGCATTACATTAGAACAAAATATGCCTTGTGTAGTAATTAATGAAATTTTTTTGCACAAGTTGGGTGCTTTTTTATTAGAGAAAGTGTCAAGGAAACTCATTACCAAGTATCTCACTGATGCATCCGCCAAGGTGTCAATCTTTGGCAGGTTGAGCAAGTCTTTGAGCAAGCTACATTAAGGTTGGTGAAGTCAATGAACATTCACCATTTATCATTAGCTTTCTTGACCATCATGATGTTTAAGAGCCAAGTTCGGTAGTGGACTTCACTGATATAGCCAACATCTAGCAGCTTCTGCACCTTTGCCACTATCGGTTCGACTAGAATTATGAAGGTTGATTAAATTTTCCACCAGACCGGCCGAGAGTAGGGCTAATATTTAGTCAGTGGCACACAGTGTTGATTGAAATGCCATACATCTATTCTATCCGCTACTTTCAAAGTGTTTGTATCTGCTGGTCCCTGAGTCCTACATCAAAATTTTCACTGATTAGGAAGATCTTATCAGGTTCTTTGTTGGACACAAGTACTTGGATTATAGGTTCACTGTTTTGAGACCCCCTTCCCTTTGGATCTGGATATCGAGTGGCCAATGGTAAATGTTCAAGACTGCTCGCAAATACTGGCTTCTAGATTGCTCTAAATTTACCCAGACCGTGATCACCTCCCAGTCACTGAGAAATTTTACAATCACATGGTAGCTAGAAATCATCGCTCAGTAGTTGTTCAAGGGTGGCTATCTGAAAATAGCATTGTTGATCGATGGAGATTTCACCAAGAGAAAATCCTTTGTGCTATTGTATTGCTTTCCTGGTTCCTCCCAAGAAATTGTTAGAGTGATGAGCATAATGCCTCCTTCTGTTCTAGGAGAATCTAAACAACGATGCTGTCAACCGATCGATCTCCAAGCTAATCTTATCAAACACCGCTTTGAATGTGGTATTGAACAAAATCCTCATATCAACAAGAATATCACCCACCTGGTAGTTGTTGATTAACATCATGACAATGATCACTTCATTATAGGGTGGGTTCCATTTCGGTGGGAGATCTACATCCATAAAGATAATTAGTAAAAGGTTACATGTATACAAGACAATGAAACATATCTCTCTTGTATGTTGTCTTTCCAAGCCGGAGGGTCAAGGATCTCCCTCTAAGATGGTTGGGATTATCCCTTCTACATGGACCTCACTCACTTAGACAAACCTGTTTGTGGGTTCTCCTGCTAAAGGTTTACCCTACAGCTGTTTGTGCACGCCAACAGCGACAAACTATTTTAGCTTTGCAATGTAGATGAGCTCCTCTATAAGATTTTGGTGAAAACATTCCTCCATGTTGTGTCCATGGTCACAGTGATATTGACAGTATCCCATTGGACCTCGTAAGGCTAGGGCTACCTTCAGTTGTGGGGCCAGTTTAAAGTAGTCCTTATTTTAGATGGCTTAGAATATTTGACCATTAATATGTTGAGGGGCAATAAACCATGTATCTTCTAGTAAACATGTGGTCGTTTGTAATTTTGGGTCGATTGTTAGTCAGAGAACAACTTTCTGTCATGATACCCTAGGCCACTTCCCCTCTGATCCCATGACTGAGAGTTGTTGTGGTGGTGACTGGTGGACTAATTATCCTTCACCTTTTGTGATTCGCCTTGCTCTTTCTGCCACTTTGAGGGATGTTCGGGTGACTCTAGCTTACCTTTTGAAGTGCCTTGGAAGTTTTCCTTGGCAAGTATGTGACCGTTTGACCGCGACTTTATATATGCTTAAAAATATAAGTATTTAATACTTCTGCTAAAAAATTTACTTCATCAGCAACTGTACTAAAAACCTTAATAACAGTTATAGATTCGATAAATATGGACGTAATAAATATTCAATAATTGTAAAGTCACACTTATCAACGCAAGTATACGTATCGCTCAAGTAATATAGGGCTCTAATGGAGTCCTAGATATCGATCCCATAGGGAGTAAGATTAGAACTACGAACTAAGATTTTAGAAAAACAATACTTTAATCACAACAACGAAGTTCAATTTGCTTATCTGTCACTAATAGACAATTGAAATAAATATGTAATTTTAATAACTATTAAATAACTAATTATACTAATGAAGGTTCCAATGTGATATTCAATATATAAGAAAGCATCCTTCTCCTTGTCAATAAATTATAGTGAATGGTTAAAGTGAATTAGTTCAAATTATATTGTGCCAAATAGGAGCATACCTATTCTTTACCCTTTGGTGTAGGCATAAAGAACATTGACTAATCCTACGCTTGTTTACTGAATCTGCGGCTAGGCTGAGAGGATACCGGCTCCCACTTCGGAGCTAGCATGTTCCGCTCACTTGAGGGCTAACATCTACACTTTAGCACCCAAACGATAGGACCAAATTGGGGATTTTAGTCTGTCACTCTAAAATCTCTAATTCTACGCCCGATAATTTTATTTCTCTATTTATTTGCACCTAACTTCCAAGGGCTTTGACCTCCCTGAATCTTGGATGTGATCTTCACTTTAGTTGTAAAACTCAACATATTTTAACAAATCAATTATCCAGATTGAAAGTAAATTAAGATCGAAATGAAAAGATCATCAAAATTTCTTAAACATTTTCATGGCTTCACCAATTCAAATCACCA
>NEWO01000248.1:9590-19594 GCA_003013225.1 Phalaenopsis aphrodite | reverse complement strand
TCATTCTTGCAACAAAACATCAAAAATATCTTTCTTTAAAGTGCAATATCATAAAAAATAGTATAAAATAGTTATGAAAATCTCAACATATTTTCCTTTGGTCACCGTTCACCACCTCAAATACCTCTGTAAAAATAGTAGGTTTAAATATATTTAGGTACCCCTAAACTGCTTGCTTCAAACTCCTCATTTCAAAGCTGTTGAGGCTATATCAGGTTTCAGGTCACTAAATTTCAACAGTTTGTTCTGGAAACAGATGATATAGACCCATAGGCTCTCATTTTCTCCTTGTTTAAGGTCGAACAGGGTGTATTAGTCCCTCATTGGTTTCTTTACATTCGATAAGTTCGAGATGAAGACTCTTTTAAACTCATAGTAACTTGGGATAGTTTCGAACGACAAACAGTTGAACTATCAAAGAGCCGACTCCTTTAAGGTGGTTAGGAAAAGTCAACACATTATAGGGTCGTCAATCTAGAGCAGGCTTATCGATGACTCGAACGACACTACGTGGACCATCAAATTGGTCCTCCCTTTATAAGAATCTAGGTGAGGGAACCTTAGCTTGGATGAGGGTGCCAACTCTTTGATTCGGGGAGCAAAATCCCATTCTACGAGCACTCGATCAGGCACTCACATTTGTTCTTCACATCGCATGTTCGCTTGTGTGGACACGTTTATGTTAGTGTGTTGGGACTCACCATGTCCCTCCATCCGGTGGTTGCTAATCTAGTTGTCTGGACCTAGCAGGTTTTCCGTTGGGGCCCTTTAGTGACAGACCTCTTGAGGTTCCGCTTCCAGGCAAGACATCAGGTCATTCCTCTAGGTGATTGCTAACCAGAGAACATCAAATTGCTCCATCATGAGGTTCATTTGAGTTTGTATGCTCTGGACCTGTGTGTGGATGTCAAATTGCATAGAGTCTCTATTGGGTTCCATGCGTGACATTTCTCTTTTGAAAGTGTCTTCTTCGTAGTCCTTTCCGCTTCTCGTCTGTGGCATGCTCCACGCTCATCGCACCACCCTTCAGGATGTTAAATCCTAACTTGTCTTCCCAGAGCCCTCTGTATTCCTCTTAAGACCGTTAATTTAAATAGGTCTAATCAGTACAATTAAAGGATGTAGGAACCTTTATGATAAACGCTCTTAATAATATTAATGTCTGTTATAATATTGACAAAGAATAACAGTTTACAATGACTTAGGAGTTTAAGTGAAAGTTGTCAGCTGGCGGAAGACAGTTCATCTGAAATTTGCCTATGCCTAGAGGGCGTAATCGATTGGTCTGAATATGGTTATCTTTTTCGTCAATAGGTCTAGCCAATAGGCTTTGTGAGACCTGTTGCTTCGGTTGGTCGATCGACTGAAGGGACGATTTATTTCGTTGGGTGAGTCATGGTTCACTCGTTGTATGGCTCTAGTCATACAGGACTTGTGTCGTGCCGACCAGGTCAGTTGGTCGCCTCGATCGGATCTCCCCTCTAGCAAGGTCTATGCGGGATATTTGATGAAACTCGAAACCAGGATAATTTGCACCTCATCATCGGTTAATTTTATCGCTACCGAGTCAGAAACCATCTTCAGAGTTGTGACCTATCACAGGTTTAGAGGTGTGGTTTCTCATGCTTGCCGTTGAATTGTCGGTCGATCGCTTGGAAAGTTTTGTATTCAAATGTTCGCTATCTTTGAGATTCGTGCCGGTAATGCGCGTGCGCGCGCACACACACACACATACAGACATACATACATACATACATACATACATACATATATATCATTTGCCGTGCATAAAGTTCTTATTCCTTGATGAGATTGTAGCTTGAGCTGCTTTGTTAAAGAAAGTTTGGTAGATCACATCAGGTTTTGATTTTTGTAAAACAGTGAAAACCACAACATCATATGTAAAATTCTTTCACTTCATAATTATAAGCATCACACTAACAAGGATCTATGCCCATCTCCATTTTTTAAAGGATAAAATAATAATAATTTCAATAGTTAAAATATATATTCAGAAGATATTGTTATATAATTATCTTCATTGCAGGCTTAACATTTTTGAAAAAAAAATAAAACTGGCGGCCGATATAAGCAACAGCATGACATTACAAACGATGAGCACTCCTCTAATTAACCCTCAAATTTGCAGGTGAAAGCTTCTATTTGTTCTTAAGACAAGTGAAAATGGCTCCTATTAGTCAACCCATCCCAAAATAAAGGAGGTCGAAACAGCACTAATTGCTTCCAATATTAAGAAAAGGACGCAGACTATGCAGCACTGAAGACTTGTGTTTCTGTGCTCATTATCAAAGGCCACAGTGGACGTTGCTTCCTGTGTAATACCTGCAAGCACATGCAGACCTTCAAGCACATGCAGACCTGCACACGTCGCTTTACAAGAAAGCACAACAAAGCACATGTAGTTCCTGATTGCAACTCATGAATTACATCCTCTAAATCATGGTAGTGATCACATACATCCTGCTTCAAAGTTTGGCAACCATCCATGAAAGTTATACAGTTAGGTTTTATTATTACCAGGTCGATTATATATATATATATATATATCCTTTGGCAAAAAACATAAAAAAAGAAAATGAGTTTTCCTCCTTTTTTTTTTTTCTATCTTCATATGGCGATAAATTTAATTTATCTACCAAGAATGGATCTAATCAGGCTCTTTGCATTTATAAAGAAATCGTTTGTCCAGCAATTTGAGGGATGATGGTTAGATGTCTTGAAATATGCACTGCATTTACTCCAAGTAATAAATGTTAATTATTGCATAGAGTAAATGTAGTACAAAATCTATATGATCATGCTTATGGGAAATAAAGCTCATTTTGTTGTGTTGTCTCCTGTTGTCGTATATGTGAAGCAAATTCCTTGGCTATTGTTGCACAGAAAAATTCAACTAAAGAAGTTAAATAGCACAAATTTTAGTCAATATTTACTCGTTATTTTTCTGGTCCTACAAAAAGATTTATGTCTGGATTCCATAAATGTCCAATTAACACAAGATAAAATGAATTGGAATACAATGAATAAACACAACACAGATTGGATTATATAGAAATAAGTTTCTAACAAATCATGGACGCCATCACTCACGCAAAAGATATCAGAACAAGAAAATAGTAAAGGAAATCAGTTTCATGTACTGTCTGCCTCTCCAAAGCCAATCTGCATTTCTCTACCAGAATGGGGAGTAGAAAAAGTTAAAAAAAAAGAAAAAAAAATCAAGGAGCCAGCAGAAACAGATGAGAACTAACGTTCAAACTCACCTCAGTAACAAAAAAATACAAACAAAAATCAAAGTTCAGTAACAGTAGTAGTACTAGTACTCCAATCCAGCTGAAGATTTCTGCTTTTCTTGGCCAAGTTGTGCTTGTTGTTATGCATCCAGACCTTCAGAACCCTCCTTTTAACTCCAATCTCCTGGCAAAACTGTTGTACTAAACTTTCCTCTTGCTTCTGCAACCTCCATCCCACCTTCTCCGCAAATCCCAACATCTTCTCCTTCTGTTCGACACTGAACTTGGTCCTGAACCTCTTCTTCACTATCGGTGTCCTCGTCATGTAACCTTCCATCTCATCAGACTCTGAGGTCTGTATAGCACCAAGTGGCATTATCATTTGGTGAGGAAAAGGCCTTGTACCTGTAATGTATCCTTCCATCATCTTCCTCCCTCCGTTGTTCTGGAAGCAGTCACAAGAGGAGGATGATATTCCTTCAGACTCTTTCCTGTGGAAATTCCTGTGACAATGGCAAGCTGAGCACTTGAAAGCCTCCAAGGTACCTTCTTTTCCACTGGGCATGAACTCTCCACAACCATCCGTAGCATTTCCACCAATGGAGGCTGCATGGTTTTTGAGGCATTCTCTGTACTTTACTAAAACTCCTTTCTTGCTGTTGTCTGGAGTTAGTAAAGTGTGGCGAGTAAGAGTTTCAGGAGGAGCAGGTGGGCCAATGACGTTGCTCTGGCTCTGGCAATGAGCTCCACCACCAAGAAGAAAAGTGCTCGTTATTGGGATTGGGATCTCTCCTTCATGGCCGGAAAAATCCATTCTCTCCTTCTCTATCTATGTGCTCTTCTGACCTGTTGAGATCAAAAGTGGGAGAATGGTTGCAGAGAAATCAAAGTGAAATCTTGCAACACAAATAGAAAGAAATTATCAACTCACTTTCTGATTTTCGCATTATCTCATAATACTGGAAGATGCATGTAAGGGAGGAAAAAAAAAGAGTAATTTTTCAAGGGGGTTTCCTCTATGCTTTTGATTCTTTGCTTTGAGAAGCCTATCGAAGAACCTGAATCTCAAACTAGATGCACTTTAAACAATATCCTTTCCAAGTCAAGAAGACTGAACTTTTCAGCCAATAAAGTCAGCGCAACAATAGGAACAGTGCCTAATAAATTATACAGAAAGATTTAAATTTTCAATGAACTTTTTTTAGATGGTTGCGGATTAGGAAGAACTAGAGCTTCTATATGAAAAGATGGCATCGGATTCCACAGTATTGAACTGTTTAGGTGGAAGAATTCTTGGAGATGTAATGAAGGCACAAGATAAAGTGGTAAAGAAGGGGAAATGAAGAGAGGAAGATTTTTGAAGAAAAATAACAGATTTAACTTGGAGGAATAAAGCGTGGGGAGATTGCTTTGCTTGCACTAGCAGGCATGAAGTTACGCCATAGATGGAAACTGCTCCGATGCACTTGTCACAGACTGCGAGAAGCGGGGGACCCGTTTAAGAAAATTATGGAAGCAATGCAACATGGCAAGGGCTTTGAGCGAGCTGAGACTTGCCCGAGTTCCACTTGTTCAAAATTAATTTTTATTTTCTAAATTTTTGATGAAAAATGTGTTTATGTTCAGCTCCATTTAAATATTTTTATTTATATTTAGCTCAAATATAATTTAAAGCTGATTTTTTTAAATTAATTTTTAAAAAATATAAGGTTGATGTGTGCTAAAGAATTCGCGGCGGTAGAGTGTTGGACTATCGTCTTAGCGTTGTATGAAAATTCAACAGACACACAGATGAAAGAGACACAAACGGTGATAACTCCAGAAGTTTTTACGTGGAAAACTCGTAAGGGAAAAACCACGGGGTCTGCCTGAGTTGCGGAAATCCACTATTTATTGATTGTTTTACATAAATGTCTGGTCCCACAGACGAGAAAGGGTAACTATATTTTTAGATTACAATGTCGACGGACGGTGTCTGGTTGGTGGTGATCGATGGTAGTCAGTGGTAGTCGATGACGGTTGACAGAGGTCGACGACGATCGGCGGTGGTCTTCGGCGGTCGGCGTTGGTCGACAACGATCAATGGTGATATTGAGCTGCAGCTTCTCCTCAAGACATCAGGCTCTCTATCTAGACTTCAGCTTCCCCTCATGTGAGGGATAAGGGTCTATTGATAGTGTTATGGGTGCAATTAATGCAGGAATATCAACCATTTTGATAGGGCGGTTCATAGAGTTTCTTTCAATCATGGGGGTGTTTAATGGACATTTGAGTGCCTTAACGATGTTGGAATTAAGTGATCTTAGGCTCGTTGGATTTGTCTTATCGAGACGCTCGATTTGAGTATAGACTTGCTAGTGCTGACATATGTTTGACCTTCCGAATGTGTCCAAAAATCTTTCAATGGTGGTTTAATGACTTGATCTGAGCTTGATTTGACTCGGATTAGACTATATTCATATGATTAGGTCTGTCTCATCGAGCTGGTCAAGTTGATTATAAGTTTGCTCAAATCGGAGCTATGGATGACTTTTTATCAAGATTTAAATATTTTTTGATTAAAATATCATCTTGAGATTCGTGTCAAGCTTCAAGATTCGTGTCGGATGATGAAAATTTGTTGGTGGCGTATCGGTTGCCCCCTTATTTTCTGGCAAGACCATTTTTATCATCCGAAAATATCAAGATCTGGAGCATTTATGTTCTGCATACGTATCAATATATATTATTTTATTAGTATCGGTATAAGAATTTTTATTTTCTTATATATTAAGAAGTTGAAGACAACCGAGTTGGTAAGTTCTTTTGCTCCTTAGACAGGTCGTCTGTGAGCCCGCAGTTGAAAAGTCGGGCCTGAAATGCAGAGTTGGGGAGCCTAAGATTTTTTTTTTGGAAGATGAAAAGTTTTTTTATTTTTTACTTTTTTTTTTATGAAATTTAATGTTTGCACTCCTTTTTTAGCTACATAATAACAAATATTTAAATTTTCACTTCTTTTTGAAGTCTATTTAATAACAAATATTAAATTTTCACTTCTTTTTGAAGTCTATAATAATGACCATTTATGGTTAAATCGCTTTTGGAGCCTATAAATAGGGGTCTGATGGAGAGGGTAGAGGAGCGACGGTGCGTAGTGGCGACGTGTTGCGGTGGCTTAACACTGCGGCGCGACAACACATTGCGACGATGCATCGCGGGGGCGTGACGTCTCAGCGACGCGTTGAGGCAGGGCAACGCGTTGTGAAAGTGCGTTACGGTGACGTGTTATAGTGTGACAATGTGTTATGACAGTGCGTCACAGTGACACATTGCGGCGTGACGACGCATTGTGACGGAGTGTCACAATGACATGTTGCGACAATGTGTCGCGTTGTGATGGTGCGTTGCAGCGACTTGCTGGACGAAGCATCGTAGTGGTGTGACATGTTGGATGTCCAATGTCATATAAGAAGATTGTCGTGGGGATAAATTGTTAAAAACCTTTACTTGGTTGAGGTTATGCATCAGAGTATTATATAGTGATGTTTAACATGTATGTGAGGAGCCAAAGAAAGTCCACCGAGGACTTATTAACCCATCCAAGGTTGTTTGCTGGACTTATGAACCTGTGCGGAAGGAATCAACTGTAGTCCACCAAGGACGGTTAACCTATTCAGGGTTGTTTATCGGAGTGAAAATTCAACGATGTTAACCTAAGAGGTCAGATCAAATCCCCTTGAGATCAATCATGTTGTGATTAAGATACAACCAAAGTTGTGTATTTCTTCGACTGATAGCATAAAGTGACTCGTGAATGAGCTGTTAAATTTTCTAAAAATAAGTCTGAAATACATTGACATTGTATACAATATGACATAGATGATATGATTGAAGTGCTACTGGTAGTATTTCCAAAGATTCTCAGCATTTCAAGTCCGAGGTAGGATTTTTCCATCTGGGTATTTGAGCTTGAAGGTTCCAGGCTTGATCATGACAACTACGATGTATGGGCCTTCCTAGAGAGGGATAATTTTTTGCTTTGGAGACCATGACCAGCGGCTTTGATAC
Organism: Phalaenopsis aphrodite; assembly: GCA_003013225.1. Taxonomy (NCBI): domain Eukaryota; kingdom Viridiplantae; phylum Streptophyta; class Magnoliopsida; order Asparagales; family Orchidaceae; genus Phalaenopsis; species Phalaenopsis aphrodite. The sequence goes on along the minus strand of NEWO01000248.1, from coordinate 12,293 downwards.
TATGCAAAACCAGGTCAACAATGAAGATTGGTCGAGGCTTTACTCTTAGGTTGAAGTGACAAGCAATTCTTTACCAGTAGGAAGCAGCTCTGAGGTGTGCCACATCGCATATTTTTGGGAGAAGATCCAACTTTTGTCGAAGCTTTTATTCATTGATATTCGGTCGAAAGTCTTGACTTGGGGTTTTGGAACTCCGATATCAACGGGGATGACAGCCTCAGTGCCGAAACACAAGTTATATGGAGTTTCTCCGGTAGGAGTTCGTGAGGTGGTGCGATAGGCCCAGAGGACGTTATACAGCCCTTCTATCCATTGCCCCCCAGCCTTCTCAAGACGAGTCATCAACCCCTTGAGCACCGTCTGATTTGTCAATTCTGTCTGTCCATTTGTTTGGGGATGTGCCACAATAGTGTGCACCAACTGAATGTGAAGATCCTTGCAGAATGATGTGAAGACACTTCCAGTGAATTGAGTTCCATTATCAATGATAATCTTCGTGGAAGCCCAAAGCGACAAGTGATGTTTTTCCAGACAAATTGTTTGACATTGACCTCAGTGATCTTGGCAAGAGGCTTTGATTCTACCCATTTGGTGAAGTAGTCAACAGCTAAGATGATGAATTTTTGTTGTCCGGTAGCTATCAGAAAAGGCCCCATGATATCAATCCCCCATTGGGCGAAAGACCAAGGACTAAGAAAAGATGTGAGTTCCACTGGCAGTGTATGCATAAGATTGGAGTGCAGTTGACAATTCTTATATTTTTGCACAAACTCTATTGCATCTTGTTTGATCGTTGGCCAGTATAAGCCTTACCTCATTATTTTAGGAGCAACTATCCTGCCACCAAGATACTCCCAACAAATTCCGGAATGAACCTCTCGTAGAGCATAATCAACTCAGATGGAGGAAGAAACTTGAGATATGGACCTAAAAATACATTCTTATACAGTTCATCCATTATAAGGATGAAGTTGGCAGCCATGTGTCAGATGTGAAATGATGTAGTAGCATCATCTGACAGTGTTCCGTCTTGGAGGAAGGAGATGATGAGATCCATCCAAGATGGCTCCCTTGGGTCATCTATATATAGTATCACCCATGGGCCATGGATGCTAGGAAAATATATCTCCTCAATACATATTCTTTTATAGAGGTCTCCAGTAGTTGAATTCGCAAGCTTGGAGAGGGCATCAACTTGGGTATTATGTTCCCGAAGTATGTGAATGAGCTGACATGTTTCAATTTAGGCGAGAAGTGTTTTTACCAGACTGAGATACTGCACCAGTTGTGAGTTATGAGCGTTGAATTCTCCTTCTACTTGGGATGCGATGAGTTGAGAATCAATGTAGATTATCATGTTTTGTACTTCACAGTTGATGACAAGCTTTAATCTGACTACAAGTGTTTCACATTCAACAACATTATTGGTGGCTGGGAATTTCAAACGAAGTTCATACTCCAAAATGTCTTTCTTTGAGGAGATGAGTAGTATTCTTGCACCAACTCCTGAGTTTCTGCATGCTCTGTCTACGTATAGTGTCCGCTGAGGTGACCGTGGAAGAGAAGAGGGTAGTTCATCAGAGGTAGACACTGTAAATTCTACCAAATAGTCGGCCAACATCTGTGATTTGATGTTTGATTGTGGTAAATTGTGGATGTCAAATTCTCTCAATTCTATTGACCACTTAACTAATCTTTCTGATGCTTCTGGTAGTGTGAGCTTGGAAGTACAGACGAAGTCTCCTTGTTGAGAATACCAGGGCTAGTGACCAAAGGAAAATATGTTGAGATTTTCATACCTATTTTATACTATTTTTTTATGATATTGCACGTTAAAGAAATGTGTTTTTGATGTTTTGTTACAGGAATGATGAATTAGGGTCATTGGAGCAAAAAGATGAAAAAATGAGCAAATTTAGAGAGAAAAGAACAAAAATGTGAAGATTTGAACTAGGGCGTTGACGGCGCCATCGACCCCGCCGACGACGAGATTTTCCCGAGACTCCAAAATTAATTCATTAAGAAGGTCCGTCGACGGTGCCCTTGAGGCCGCTGACGGCGAGCTCGGCGGTTATGTCCAACTAGGCTTTGGATGAGGACAAATTTTGAAGGGATGCTTAGACAACTCTTGGGAAAGCTCATCCACCACTTTAAAAGAAGATTTTGGCCAAAATTTAGAGAGGTCCTGGAGGTTAGAGAGGTCCCATTAGTGTATAGAGAATTTCCTAGAGTATCAAAAGTGTGAGAAATTCGTCAAGAGATTGTAAGAGTGGAGGGAAAGTGAGAGATTTCTTCCTCCTTGCCGCTTCGAAGAGAAATTTTGTGTGCTGTAAAGAAAGAAAGAGATTCAGAGAAACTTCGAGGAGTTTTCTTAGGGAGAAATTAGAGATAAGTTTATTTATTGTTGTAGTTTGTATGACTTTTATTTTATATATGAATTCCGACTTTTGTTGTGATTTCCCCATGAGATCTGAGTAGTTTTCTCTGTCTTTCTCCTTGTCTTAAGATTTGTGAAATGGTGACTTGAATTGGGGAAGCCATGAAAATGTTTAAGAAATTGTGATGATCTTTTCACTTTGATCTTAATTTACTTTCAATCTGGCCAATTGATTTGTTAAAATATGTTGAGTTTTACAACTAAAGTGAAAATTACATCCAAGATTCAGGGAAGTCAAAGCCCTTGGAAGTTGGGTGCAAATAAAT
>NEWO01000247.1:947415-964084 GCA_003013225.1 Phalaenopsis aphrodite | reverse complement strand
TGTGTGTGTGTGTGTGTGTGTGTGTGTGTGTATAAGATAAAGTTGACATTCCGGATGGGCTCGCACAATCGGTTTTACAATCAATGATCATTAGAGAAATTTCAATATCAATCTTCAATTGTGCGTGTCACACACTGATGGTTTGTTGTTTTCATTATATTTTCTCTTTTCAATTGTAGAATATACATTGTTAGATAATATTGGCTTTTTTATGCATTTATTCAATTTAGTTTATAATCAGGAATCATTCAGATAATTTCAGCAATACTAAGGTGACTTGGATCCGAATCACATATATTATATCGACATTTTATCATTTTTATTATGTTTGATAATTTCAAACATTGATAATCTCTTGCATAATTTTAAAGCTTTGAATGCATCAGTGCAGTCTAATGTACATTTGGGTGGTTTTGATGATTATTGAGGAGACTCACTTTTTTTCCAAGCATGTTGTTAGGCTCAAAATTCACCATCTTCATCGAACAAAGCATATATGGAGGACAACAAGGTATACTTTAAGGAGAATTAAATCTCGTTAGATTGTTCTTTATGTCAATTTATGAACAAACTTGGATATTGATGTGCCCCTAGTGTGTGTTATTTTTTGCGTGTTTTATGTCAATTTAAAACCCAGGTACAGTGCCAAAAACTTAACCTCTCAAAATTTCGCAGTAATTTAGTTTTAAAAAATATGGCCAACCCAATTTATATTAAGTAATTAATGTGAAAAATTGAGATATTATATAAAATATATAAAATAGTTTACACACTAGTGGTTCTACGTAAGTGTACGCATCACTTCAAGTAATATATGACTTTCTTTGAAGACCCCAATATCGATCCCACAAAGAAGCGCATTAAGAAATCCTTTAGGCTAATTCTAGTCTACTACTATGAAGTGTTAATTTGAAAGATGGAAATTCTTATGAGAATAACACAAATTACAATATTCAAACTACATAAATTAAAGAAAGAAAGACAAATGAAGATGAATTTAATGAATGCTAACAAAAATATAACTAAAAAAATTAAGTTTACTAAACTAATTTCTAAACTTCAAAGTTAAATTTACTAAGACTAAACAAAATTTTGTGACGAATAGTTCAAATTTAATAAAGCTTCATCCCCTTTACAATGAGTATATGAATTGTGAGGAAATTAAAATCATAAAAAAATAAATAAATATTGTTTTGTGCCAAATAAGAACAATCATATTATTTACCCTCTTCCGAGTGCTATAAAGAACATTAACTAATCCTGAGTTTGGTCCCTAATTTTGTGGTTAGGCTGGGAGGATATCAACTGCCACTCTAGAGCTCCCACTACTCCCTCACCTGAGGGTTATAAATCTAGCATCAATTGCCAATCAACTGGACCAAATTGGGGATTTTAATCTAACAACTTAAAATCTTCAATCCATGGATGACATACTCTCCCATGAAATCAAATGTGATTCTCCTCATGTTGTAGAAATCATAGCCCTTTCGAAACATATGTTTCTCAACACATTTTAACATTTCAATTAATCAGATCAAAAAGTAAATGAAGATCGGAGTTCGAATCATCACAAATTATTGACATTTTAAACCATATAAAATAAAATCAATTATTCACAAAATCATATCTCAAAGTAGGGAGAAGGATAAAGAAGACTACTCAGAATTCATGAGAAGGATACGACAAAACATAAATTATATATATATATAAATAAGTTTACAAAATAAAGCGAGAAAATAACATAACTTATCTCACAATCCTTCCCAAGAAAATCCTTAGAAGTTCTCTTTAAGCACTTTTCCTCTTTACAAGTACTCTCAATTCTCTCCTAGAAATGTATTGAAGAAGAAATCTGTCACCTTCTCTCTCCTCTTACAATCCTTAAAGAAAATCTCCAACCCTTTCCTCTCACTCTCACGCCACACACACACACACACACACACACACACACACACACACACACACACAAAACTCATGCCCACCAAACTGTCCTTCAAGCCCTAGACTTCCCTCTCTTTTATAAAAGGTTGCCTCCCTATAAAAAGAATTCAAAATTCTCTCCAAAATTCTATACAAAAGTCAACTCTTTTGAATTCAAAATACATGTCCATTGATCCAAGAGACATATCCCTTCATAAAAGAACCTTCCAAAGTGTCTAGATGCATTGAATCGCTTCAAGGGGTGTTTAAAATAATTGTCCTTTTAAAAATTTGCACAAAACATCCTGAACCACCTTAATCCGCAAAAGTCATCTCTGGTACCAAATTGACGCAACATGCGCCAGTTCTCTAGAATTTTGCGCATCATGTGCCACCTTGTAGCAGCTGCACTGTTTTGCTATGTTTGGTTCCGTTTTCCCTCGTTTCAGTTGCATTTCGATCCTAATAGATATACCTACAAAATAAGCATGAAACAACCTTTTTTTAAAATATAATTTCATTCAAAAATATGTGAGAAATATAAAGTAGATTAAGCATAGAAAGACATATCAAAATGTGTCAAGCCATAATTTTCTTTCTTGCTCATTTTACTCCAAATTACACAATTTTTGCTTCATTTTCTCCAAAATTTCATTTCTTGTACTTGAAAAAAAATGCAAAATTCATTTCTTTAAATTGTAATATCATTAAAAATAATTAAAATTGAGCATAAAATATATAAAAAAGTAGGTAATTTTTAGGCGTGTCAGATATTGATAAGAGGGATGATTGAATAGACTGATAATATTGAAGAGGTCAACTTCTTGACTACGTTGAGAAGGAACTCCACTACTCTGAGGGGCCACTGAAAGAACATTCTCTAGCTGGGCATCTCTTATCACTGACTGATTTTGTGATAAGTAAACTCCACCATCTAGCAATAGTGTCTATTGTCGAACCTATCATATGCGGTGAAGAATCTCATTTTAAGATTCCTCCATTAGATACATATGGTTTTCCATGGGTAAAGAAGCAGCTTCTTTGCTAGAAAAGTGATGTCTATATGAAGAAATAAAAGTGAAGGCTTGATGTCTTGGCTTTGAGAGTGTCCCATAGAATTTTGGGTGGCTTCATTGTTACGAACGTAACACTTAAGAGCCATCAAAAGGGTGTGACAATGTTTCCCACAATTGGTCAAACTCTTTTATGCCAGAAAATTTACAATGACACAATGATAATTTAGTGTCTTAATATCAACCAATGATCTTAAAAAAAAGTCATGGGAGTAGAATCCATAATTCTTAAGTGAAAAACCATGGAAGAGAAAAAAAATAATGAGGCTTTGTCCAATTAAAATAATCCATAATTATCAGGAGAATAATGATCCACTCTTTAACTAGATTAGGGAATATGAGATTACAAGATTATTTTTAAATCATAACTACATTGAAATAACCTGACAAATATAAATTTATAAGAGTATTAAAAACTATCACTGTAATAGTAATATTATATTTGTAGTGGTGAGACTATAAAAGTCGTAATTGTCCATAAAATTTGTAGTTACTACAGAAGTCATAGTTTTGACGTATGACAACTGTAGTAGAGCTACCAAAGTCATATTTGAAGGATATAACACTTATAGTTTGCTACAGAAGCCTTAGTTGATTAAAATTATAAAAGTAGTAGGGTAATCAAAGTCATAGTTCATGGTGGTCGACTATGAGTTTTGGTGGCCAATGGTGACCTTTGGTAGTTAGCAACGAACTTTGAAGGTCGATTGTGATCTCAGGTGACCAATGACGACCACTAGAACTTTTAGAGTTAAGCTTTAGTAACCATCTCACTCTTCTCTTTCCTCCTCCCTCCAAGTGAAGAATAATGACCTCTTTATAGTTTTTGATATGAACATTTTTGTAAATTTGGTCAATCTCTCAATGAGATGGTCAACATTTATTCCCTTAAACATAGGTAATTTTTTCAATATTTAATTTTCTTTATGATATTTAAATAAAATGATCTTTGGATCGTTGGATTCCATTCGTTGAGACAAATCAATTTAAATTTAAACAAACAAAATGTTGAGATTGTTTGGCCTTCCAACTGATGAATTAAAGCCTTTGAAAACAATTCAAGTGTTTGATCTGGGCTTATCTGGACTCATATTGAATCACTTTTAACATCATTAGGTTCATCTTGCTTAGAGATTGATGATAAAAATTTGATGACACCATAGTTCTTACTATGTATCAGTTGAACTAGCCTTACTCATTTACTTGAGCCTTTATTTGATGGTTGTTCTTCACCCATCTATCGATATATTAGTGATTAATTTAACCCTCATAACAAGTGATATTAAATCAATGACCCTACAAGATCAAATGTTGATTGCAGTTTGTAGTTCCCATTATTCTTTCACCTTTCCAATCACAATGAATGATTCAAAAGCAAGCTATTTAATAACTTAAAATACTTTCATTCAAGGGATAATGACGGACAATCTTGTGAACTATTGTAAAAAAAATGAGAAATTTACATGCGCAAGCATGCAATTCACATGTATTGACATATTTCACCCTTTGATATTTACATTCATAGTGCTTTGGTGCTTTAAACCTATGCATCAAAACATGTAGTTCACTTTCAAAAAGTAAACATAGTGCTATTTTTACATGACATTAAAAATTTTAGTGTCGTGTGTGTATATACGAAAGTTTAGGAGTGAGATGTGTAAATACGTAAGAGTATGTATGTAAATCCTAAAAAAAAAGGGAGATTTTTTAAATTCATATAAGAATAAAAATAATTCAAATTTAAAAGTCAATTTGCATTTAAATTCTTAATAAAAAGGTTTCGTCTCTAAATTGATTGCCTAAAATTTTATCACCATGAATTTTTATCTGCTAATATATTAGAATCAATTTATATATGACTTCATCCTCCACCATTTAATCAGATCAGTAGAAGTTCTTCAACTCATCATTACTGCCTAAATCATATTAAGAACAAACTAATAAATCCACTAAAAATTAGTTTTTGGTAACACGGATTAGTCTTCATCAATTAATTGCTTTGTCTTGAATGATGTAGGACAACCAAAAGCTATGAGATGGCACTCAATTTACTTGTTTGCAAAGAAAAATGTACTAGGCTAGTCCCTTGTCTCTAGTCTCTAGACTAGACACCACATTGTGTAGGATTGATGATTAAAAATCAGCTAATAAGTACTAAAATTAAGCCCATCATGTTGTCTTCATAATCAATTTATCTTTCATGTGGGTCTTATTTGGTTTGAAGTATGTATTTTTCATTTATATAGTATTGTGCCATATTATACTTAAAAACATGAAATATTTTCCTTCAAAATTTTTGCCGGAGTAAAAAATAATTTCAGTTCACTTTCATTATTATTATTTTATTTTATTTTTATTTTCATTCCACTCTCTTCAGTTCCTTTAAACCAAAGCCTAACCTTATGATAAACCAAACAGAACCTTATGATTTTTGATAGGTCATTTAAAAGAAACGGCTGGTTAGCAAAAATAGTGCATCTTTTGAAACATCAGAAAAAAATGAGCTTAAAAAAGTGTGATGGAAAATAGGAGGTGGCGGCCACAGTGGAGAAAGGTGATGTTGCGGGCTACAAGTTTTCCCTATATTTAAAATGTGAATGAATTGAGTGAGTTTTGAGCTTATCTAAAATAGTAAATTCATGATATTTGAAATCTCCAGCACAAATGCTTTGCATTTTGCTTTATTTCAAATCAAATATAAAAAAAACTTACATGAAGAGATATTATATTGAATCATTTTAAGACTTCGTAGTGCTCGTGAAAGTAAAGTCCATGGAAAAAGGGCTGAAAGAGATACATGGACATGAGGCCTTAAAGATGAGCTTAGGGATCGCATCATAAGGTTAAACCTCTGGTAAGCCAGAGAAAATAATTCTAGATGGAATGAGAGAGAAAGAGATTGCACTCTCAATTACAATGCTTTCACAGAGAGTGAGTGAGTGAGAGAGAGAGAGAGAGAGAGAGAGAGAGAGAGAGAGGTTTACAAGAAAAAATCCAAGCTCTCCCTTTTCCACTAATCTTAACTTCCTTTTTATACTAATAAAAAACCTTTTATACTAATAAGGAAAAAAAAAAATAGAAAATATATTTAGTACAGTACACCATTCAATAATTTGCTGAAAAGACGCTTTTAAAAAATAGACCTGCATCTTTGCTAGTAATTACAATCCTCTATAGTAGTTGTCCCTTCTACTTGAGCTACATCACCTTCGCAAAAGAAATGAGATTCACTCGCTTCGACAAATGGATTCAGTTCAACTACCTTTGTATGAGGGCTTAGTTCAGCTTATTAAATTCTATTGTTTCAGAATACTATAAAGAACCTATATTTTAGATATACAATCATATTTGTGCATACACTTTACATTTTTATTATCTGCAGCCAATACTTCCGAAGTCCTTACAGAAAATCCTGATTCCTTGATAAATTAAAAAATGTCTAAAAGTTTGTTGATAATTTATATAATGTGTGAGTGAATAAATCCCATTGAAACTCAAAGCATGCCAACATACACTACTAGCTACAAAAGCAAAAGGATGGAATATATTCTAAATTGATGAAGTTAAGTGCAATCAGTAAATTCAAAAAATTCGAAAATTTGAAACTTCTACCCTTTTGGAAACATTATAACTTCACCCTCTACATTTTTTGTAAAAAAAAAGTAGGGCTACTATATAGTTTGAAGATTGGCCACATCATTTTTAGGGGTGTCAAATTGGGTTCATAGGTCAAGTTTATGTCTCGCAAGAGATTGACTCAAATCAGCACTACTCGATCCAAATGTGACCCAAATATTAATTGACTCAGAAAGTCTAACCTAAACACAACATGCAAAACCCATTTAAGATATGCATAATAGTTATTTGGATAAATATTTGTTGAATTTTGAGCCCAATTCTGGTCAATTTCTAGATGTCAAGTTAACTTGAACCCAACATGAAAAAAATAAACTTGTTGGAATTTTGAACCCAAACCTATCTTGAAAAATTAATCAGGTCAACCCAAAATTAAATTTTTTTTTTTTAAGTAGAGTTTAAATCGAGTTGGCTTGTGAGGTCAATTTCTTACATCCCTACTCACCTCCAAGGTTATTCCGAAAACTTTCATAAGGACTCTTATAAATAAGAGATGATTAAGTCATACAAATTAGGAATATTTCAAATATAGGAAATATCATAAAATTAATCAAATTAAATTACCTAATATTAATCTTTCTAATAGGCACAATTCTTATTTTACAATTATTAGATTTAACAATTTCATTAACACCCTACTCACCTCCAAGTTTATTCCCAAACTTTATTCAACTTTTTAACCTCTTTCATTAAATGTACATTGAAATTTACATAAAAAAGATAGCACAAGGTTCTCAAAGCCTTTTATTTTGTTCTAAAAGGTTGATTAAAACAAACAACTACTTGTAATTTTTTTTTATGGACTGCAAGTGTTGATGTACTTTAGAATTCCTAAAGTGAAAAGCAAGTGGAATTTGAGCTAAAGATTGATACCATGTACATGCTAGAAGTAGGAGCTAAGAAAGGCACCACAATAGGCTCACCCACTTAACACTATTGGAGTCATGTCAGGGTCTTGTTGATTGACATTGTAGGTATCTTTTATGTTAAGCCATTCTCACCACAATTGATATATTTTTTTTCTTAATGAAATTCTAATTTTTTGCTTCCTTGGAGAAAGTTCTATGTATAAGAAAATTTATCTTTGTAAGTTACCATTATGAATATATTTGTAGTATCTGATCTAGATTTGTTCATAAGCTATGATTAAATTTTACTAGCACGGAAAAAAGGACAGATGGTGGAAAAGGTTGAAGACAAGGACGGAAAAATCCATTAAATATCTCACAACTAGCACGAGCTCCAGGAGAGAAAGAAAGAATGAGATCCGAAAAAGAGAACATTTAGTAAAGAGAAAGGGTGGGGTACCCTCAAAAAGATATCCTAAAGAAACTTGAAAATGTCCCCTCAGCACTTCCTAAGATCTCATGTTTATCCACAGGTTGATTTGAGGTCTCAACCACCACAATGGTGGCAACATAATAAGCAATATATGGATAATGGAACACATTACAAGAGATTGTTAGCCTAAATATGTACAATAAAGTATATGATAACTCCATCCCAGTTATTATTAGCAAAGCATTGAATCATGTTTGGATTCAAGTCAGATTCATCCAACTACAACACTAGTCGATTCAGCAGCTCTTACTTTTATGGAGCAATTCATCAATCTATACAGAAACAACAATAGAGTTTAATATATTTTATTGCTTAAATTTACATTCTACATAATATATCATCATTTTTGTTGCTCAGATTACAGAATAAAACAAGGAATATATGCTAAATTGAATAAAATAGAATATAAGTGATATGCTTGGTTGTGGAGCTAAGAAATATCTTGTACAGGTTAGAACAAAAGCATGTGATTTCTCTGTACATACGTGCCGGATGTATTATTAGCTGAAATCTTGATAAAAAGTAGAACAGTTGCAGTTAAGATTGGCCTTCTTTTTCCTGGCTCAATGATAAAGTTCATAATATTTAGTATAACATTATATTTATTTTCTTCACAAATCTTTTAAATGGTAGATCGAAAGTACTTTACATTCATTATAACACCCATTTTTATCATGATTATTTAAATTAAATATTTATTTAAAATTATACATGATTAATTCATATTTTCATTTTCTACCATTGGAATCATATTTAATCAATATTAAGTTTCTATTATAATAGAGAATTAAGATTTTTCAAATTTGTTGTTAAAATTCGATTATCATTAGTGGTATCTAGTTTTTATTTTTTTGGTATATGGAGGTAAGATTTACTTTTCTCTTAGTATTTAAGTGTCTTATTTGCTTATGTCTCGTATGTAGGGCTGTCAAAAAAGCTCGTTGTTCACGAACAGATCGTGTTCGTTTCGTCAATGAGTTCGTGTTCGATTCGTTCGATAAGTAAACGAGAGGAACGTGAACAAATTGTTTTCGTTTAGTTGGTTAAACGAACTAAACACCAATAGTGATGCGTTCGTTCGTGTTCAAATCGTTATTGTTTGAAATATCAAATAATTTAAAATAATTATATATTAAAAATTTATGATATTTTAAAATTTTAAATTTATAAATTATAATATATAATTAATTAATCATAATAATAATATATTAATATACTATATTAGTAATATACTAATATATATATTATATATTTATATGATATAAGTTATATATATTAATATTATGAATGTCAGACTGGCTCGTCATTCACGAACAGCTCGTTCGTTAAGAAACAACCACGAACAGTGATTTCACGAATAATTTCGAACACGAGCTTATTTCAAATAAATTAAATTTCAAACCGAACACGAACCGAACACGAACACAAACTCTGTAATTTCGAACAGTGATTTCGTGTTCGATTCGTTTACACCCATACTGGTATGTCAAATTCCATCAACTTATCATAGTTTCCAAGCTTTCAAAATTTAAATTTAATATATTAATTTGTGTTCTTATAAGTTTTTTAAATACAAATTTCTATCTAATATGATATATTTTTTTATAAAAATTTAATTTATTAAATAATTTTAAAATATCAATTATGACTTGCTTTACTTCTTGGTGAAACGACTACTTGATTAAATCTATTAGGAAATTGATTGCAACTAGACTTTATCACTAAGAAATTGGTGCTTCAAAAGCTTACAAAGTCTTAATGAACATCATATATACCCATCAAACTATAATAATTTGAAGATCATAATATAATAAGAAAAATATTTAGGGCGTAAATTTACGTCTTCTCAAGTAACCAAGTCTTCATTTTTTTCTTGATCCCATGAGTGTATAGGCATAAAGGTTTGATGTTGTTGTTGTTGTTGTATGTATAATTTGCAGTCATACTTTATCTAGATTATACAAGTTTCTTATAAAATTCATGATACTCTTAGTCATGAATGTCTTGGAGTACTTTGGAAAGTCTTTCTCTAGTATTTATCAAGCATTTTCTTAGGAGATGGTACAATCTTCCTTGAAGAAGGAGGAAATTTATGAGTTTCTATACCTACTAGGAATGAATGTTTAAGCTTATAATTACACATGAATAGAGGAATTTTGTTTAAGTTTGGGAATAAAAATGGACGTGCATTAGCCATCCGGTGAGTCAAATCATGTAAATATAAATTGTGTTCATCTTGCTTCATAAGGTAAATTTTTGATCAGTTGAATATTTTCTTTATTCTTGATATCTCTGACTTCATGTTTATGCGGTGATCTATTTGGATAAATAATCTATATGCCAAAATAGTTGAGTTAACTTAATCGTTCAGCTTGAAAAGTCAATTTCTCTCCATTAAGCATAATTTTTTATTCATCATCAATGAATTTCATCATTCAACATGAATCTCAAGACATTTAGCCCGAATCTTGAGGCATTTTTTTGGGGCAAAAAAATGCTCAAACTCAAATTGGAAGTTATCGTTAACTCTAACTTTAGTAATCTAGCAATCAAACAGACCAGATCGACGAGACAAACACAATGTCATAAAAATTGACCAAATCTAAGTCAACTGAAGTCTAGATAAAGTCATCAAACCAATTTTGAATACTTTGGATTGTTAGTTGGAGGATCAAATGGATTCCAAATCTGACAACCTCATAGTCAAATTAAGTATCTCAGTGATACGCATCCAATAAGCCCCATATCAATTGATATATGATCAAGGGAATTATTCTAGGTCATTTGATCGAGTGGTCTGGATTTATATCTTATTTACATGAGATGACACTCTCAAACTCTATAAATAAAACCCTACTATCTTCATGAAAGAGGGAGGAAAAGTTAGACCTTGAACCGAATGAGGAGGAGAAGGAGCAAATTTTCAGAGCTATTTTGCACTAAAGATTGGTGTTCACTTTCGTAGCTGCCGACCACTGTCAACCACTGCTTGCTAGCCACTGTCGACCATGCCAACCATCCCTTACTCATCTCCTTTGATGGACATTGAGGAGTAAATACATACGTTATGGAGTTGCAAATCACCATGTAAATTAACATCTATTGAGAAGTAAAGAAGTATCATGTAGATTAATGATGTACATTGTATAGTAACAAAGCACCTTATAGAGCAGCACAACCTCATGAATATTGTGCAATTATGTACTTTGAAGGTAATGTACAACAGTTTCAGCAATAACTGCGAGTAGCAACAACTCCTAACCATATTTCAACGAACCCTTCTGCATATGGACATTGAACCTCGAGAGACATTATAACACTTTGTTGTACTCACTAGCTTATACTGGATCATTACATTTGGGCTAGTCACCAACATTTTTTTCCATTTTTGTTTTTTCACTTAAAATTTATGGTGTCTCTACCTATTATTATTCGTGCGTGTGTGTGTGTGTGTCTGTTGGATTTTTTTTGCAACACTAAGATGCTAAATATTTACTCTACAGCTATGAATCTTTTGACATGCAACCCTTTGACACCATCCGTCGGAAAGGCGATCCAATAATTGAAGTACTAGCAAGACTTGTTAGACAACCACCACACATAATATTAGTAAAAAAAATACCATTCTATTCCAACACCTAACATTCTAGAGGATAGTCACAAAGCCAAGGACATCAAGCCTCCGCCGTTTTCCTTTTTGGAAGTTGTTATTCTACTAGTGAAGGTACATCAACCACTCTTTGGAAGATTGAGTGTGCATGATATTGGAGTCTTAGATTGAGATTCTTCAACTCCTATGTGAGGCTTGGTAGCCGTTGACTGTATAACCAGTTGGGCATACTTGGTACAAAGACAACAACAAATAGAAAATGCCCCACTTGAACTTACTCACAATAAGACTCTTCCTCCACCAGGCATATATGCTGGTCACCTCAATATTATTTGTCTGACTTATCTAACTAATATAGCTAAACCAACTGGTAACCCTTCGCGATGCTTGCAGAAAGTCTGGCCTAACTGCATCTTATAGCTTCCCATAATAGTGTAATCCATGACAAGCTATGAGTTCTGGTTCGAGAAGAGTTCCCTTTGGGCGATACGAGTCATTTTACTGCTTGTCATAATTTTAAGAATCTTCAACCTTCGCAGAGGCAGTTCTCCGACACCTCATCGCAGTCGGCTTGAAGCCCCCGAACATTTACTCTTATAAAGGAATAAATGATCCTTTTGAACATGTTGAACATTATCAAACCATAATGCACATCCAGTGTGCTTTTAAAGTACTTTTTTTGTCAAATATTTCCACCGATGTCAAGAGTCAGGCTTACACTTGGCTCTATTGTCTCTTAGAAGGGACTATTCACACTTTCAATTAGGTCGACAAAATATTTATTGAGAAGTTTATAGAGAATAGAAAGATTATCAAAGATTGGTCACATCTTTTAGAGATTCATTAGAATGAGAGAGAATTTAAGGAATACATCCTATAATTTTTGAGTGAAGCTTCTCAAATTTTAAGATAAGATCCCACATTACTGATGTGAGTATTACTTTGAAGGCTTCGCCCAAGACCTTTCTACTTATAGTTGATGTGGGAAATAATCCACTCTTACACTCTACTAGTTCACCATATCAAGGAATAAATCACTAGAAATGAGGCCATCAAAGCAACATGAAGCAATTTGAATGATTTAGGGGCAAGTGAAAGAATCAACCTAGGGATACTAATCAAACCCCACAATGAAAGAAGTTTGAATTGCAAAGGAACCATGTTCTCCCTCCTCGGCTTGTGAATCAGAAACATAAGCTTTGACTAGAAAAGATGTATATTTTGCTCAATACGTCACTTGTCAAATTCTTACTGGCCATTTTCATTTTTTTTAATTTCTAAAGGAAGTCTCCAATTTTTTTATTGACGTATACTTACCTTTTCTGAATAAATCTCTCTTCCTGATCATATGAATAATTAGGAGAAGAGAGGAACAAAAAAAAACTAACATATGACAAAGACGAGAAACAAGAGAAAGAACATGAAGGGCCTACTAGTGATAAACCTTGCAAGGATAGATCAAGTATGTCCGCTTAAATAAGATCGGGCAGAAGCACCTTAGACCAATATCCATAAAAGAATACTTATGTAGACTACATACAACCAGAGATTCAGATGTGCTTCCCTATTTTGCGGTCTATAGTGATCCCAATTGGACGTATATTACTTGGTTAATTACATCTTGGGGGTTAACCAAGATTAGACTTGATCGAAAGGAATTTTGCTTACATTAATAGTGATGACCAGCCCAGGCTATCACAGGATGATTGTCTCGTAAGGTAATGCTCCAACACTTTCTAAGCTCCCACAAAGCCATAGAGCGAAGAGTAAGTCTCTCGTAGTACCTACATGGATATTAGACTCATCAGCATACGGAGCCTACAAAATAACTGAATCTTCTTGATGGTGAATCCCGATATGTCAAAGCACATCTTGGTCATAATGGTAAAGGAAAAGTCACCGTATCTCAAACAGGCTGTAGCTCATTAATAATAAGGCCATTGAGATGACACTAAGAAAGGTAATAAGAGTGATAAAGCTCAATTGGGGGTAGTCAACGAAAGGGAAGAGTAGTCCCTAAAAGGTAGAGGGAGTCTGCAGTCAATTATTGTATTCAAAATTTAATTTAATATAGATATAATTTTGGTTTTAAAAAATAGCATTTTAATTTAAAAAAATTAGACCAGATGGATCTCATGTTACTTGTCAGAAGGCTCAGCTATTTAATTAAAAAATTCTTGAAAATTGTTATTCTGTAAATTTTGTGAACGAAAATTCCTCTATCTAATGTAAAGACTAGCCATGGTTATATTACTTGGGTTCCTAACTCCCTATAAGGGCTAGCCCTTATTGTTAATTACACCTTAAATGACCAAAATCACATAAGAAAACTCTTTATAATGATCAGGGGTTTGGTCTTCAAGAATTCAAAGTTGAGTTCTCACGATTTATTGTAGAAAAATCATGTGGAAAGGGTACAATAGAAACAATTATTTTGAAGAAAAAAGGAGCAAAAGATATGGGATGTCATAGATTCTGAGGGGAAACCTCAATGACATCCCAAACTATCCTATTGCTTGATTTTGCATTTTGGAAGTGATGTTATTTGTTATTTACTCCTACAATTTTATTAAAATTTAGGACTTACATTTGTATGCAAATAATCTATTAAGATAGGAGGATTTACATTGTATTGAACGGGCAACCTCAGAGTCCTAAAAGCATTAAAAGTTATACTTCACAACATGATTGTGCATAAGCCTAAAGAAAGTTTGAGGATTTATGTCTTTTTAGATGAACAACCTCGAAACCCCTATGCGTTTATGTTATTTAAAATTAAGGAAAGTTTTTAGTGAAGTATTTTTGCTTCATTGTTGAGTCTCAGTCATCATCTGAAGTCATCCTCCATTCGCTTACTGCTTGTTTTAAACTCCTTGAGGTGATGATTTAGGTTTAGAGTTGATGTTTGAACTTATGATTATTGTAGAGTCTCGGGGCTTGCTGTAGGGTTCCTCCTAAACAAGTGGCCTACTATTTTCTACTCTAGAGGACTTTGCAAAAATATTAAATTATGCATAAACAAAACATCTTGTAAGGTACAATAGAAAGGAAAATGCATTAATAGAAAATTAACAACACATACTTGCCACCTCTGATGTTGCTGTTAAAAGGTTATAAACATAACGTGAAAATGTATGGAAGTTAAACAGAACACAAGTAAACATGAGCATGTGAAAGAAGTTAAATAGAACATATATAAGATCATATCTAGGTGTAAGAATTTCAACTTTTGGGGTGGACTCAGAATCAGGAACAAAGCCCTAACAATTCATTGAAGGACACCCGTAGGTAAGCATCAATATCACATATATGAAACCCAACATAGGGTAAAAGACTACTAGCAATAGAATCAGGGTAGGGTAACTCCCTGCCTGATCTATGTGACTGACATATGAACTGGCAAAAGAAAACGCTAAAAAAAGTTCTTAATTTTTCATGCAGATCAATAATTTAGATTTAGATTTTTTTAGTAGGGAAAATAGGGGTTTCATACGAAAGAATATATATATATATATATATATATATATATTTCATGAGTCAGCCACACCATTGAGCTAGATCTACCAGCAACCCATAAGAGTTAGGACAACTTTTTACCAAATGTTATCGAATAGCAGTATCAATCATTTACCTTCACAAGGTCCTCTGGATTAGGAGATAGAGGACTATTTCACTGTCCTACATACTTAGATGCATTTTTCATCATTATGTGTGCCACAAAAATTTCCAGCTTACACCAACCCGATGATCCACATGTGGAAAAATTTTAAATATCCCCAATTGCTTAAAAGGGTTTGAGAACTGTATACAAGACTCATACCCGTGAGCATTGGGTATTACTGTAGGTTAAGTTGTAGTGGGATAGTTCTCATTAGTGCGTTGTAGGTTGAAAAGTCTGAATCATATCTTGGTAGGTCCTTATGAATTTCATTATATCTTTTGTTTATGGTGCTATTATATTTTGAGGATGATTTTCTGCAACAAATCATCGTAAGCACAAATGTTCTATAAAATTTCCAAAATGTTACAAAGTTTTTCAGGGAGTGACTCTGAATAGCTTTAGAGTTTTCTGGACTATTTCAAGTACATTTGACCTTGCTAAAATGTTGAATTAATTAGCTCACTTGCATTAAGGATTATTTCACATTTCAAATTGTGCTTAGTATTTTATGTCTCAATTAGCCCATGAGTAATGGCATTGGTCAGTTCTTAATATTGTAGTTAGGGCCATATGAAAAAACTTGAAAGCTACATCTATAAGCATTTTGGTAATTTACACCCATGCCCCTCAATTGGGTCTGAGCTTGTATTATTTTAAAATGTTTCATTACTCATGCTTTCTTCTTTTAACCACTCCTCAAATGATGGTAGGTTAAACCTAATTCACCATCAAGCTCTTGAGACTTAAGGGTTAACTTATAATTTTGAAAAGTTTTATAAGTTGTTTTTGATCTCTTTTAAAAGGATTGAGATTTACTTAACCATTGATCAAGTATTCTAAATTAATGCACTGTGAGGCTCCCAATCCATTTCCCTCATCATTTTATTAACCAACTTCTTATATCTTCTTATACCTAATAATTTAAAGATTTATAATTTTACACTTTTTTAGAGAAAGACCTTGAATGGGTTACTATCCTCTTTACCCCTCGTGTTTTAATCATTTTAGTAAACTAATTATCATAATTTAATACCCTTTCTCTTTGATTAATCCTAAAAATTAATTAAATTAGAGCTAGAGTATACAATTCCAAAATTACCTTTATACCCCTTGAGTTTGCTCCCTCATAATTCTTATATTTTAATTCAAAAGGTCATGAAACTTCACTAACCTCTTACTCATAGGCTAAATAAGATAACAAAGGTGAAGTCATATTTTCCAAATAGTTAGTTTTTGTAATTATTTAAACCCTTAATGGTGTATTTCCAATAATAATTGGTTTAATCCCCCAAAACATTTCCTCTGTCCTTAGGAAAACTTTATAATGTTACATAAATTTAGAGGACCAGTTATGACCATTTTCATAATTTTTGAATTATATTTTAACTTTTATAATTTCTTAATTAATTTTGATAAGAAAATAAATAT